>CM069441.1:74125643-74158542 GCA_035610835.1 Ophiura sarsii | reverse complement strand
CCCCAGAAAATTTGGGAAACTAATAAGTGTTTAAACTTTTTGACCCCCCCAACCCCCATCTGTTGGGGTTTTCAAAAACTTTTTGGATCCCCCTTTGCAGAGTATCAAAACTTTTTGGGCCCCACCAAAAGTAATTATGAACATTCCCTAAGAAGCCAATATGTAATTTCTTGAGTCCAAGTGGCGGTCATTTTGAAAAAAGCAGACAACCATCTTGAAAAATAGCCCGGCCTGCTATCTTGACAAAATGTGTCGGGTGGCCATTTTTGAAGAAAAAAAGAAATAGAAAAAAAGTGCCTCCTCCTTCCTCTTTTTCAAAAAGGCAGGACGCTAAACATGTTTTATTTTTAGAGAATAAAGGTATTGTTTTTAGACCGTACCCGTGTTATATTGTCTGACATAAATGCAGACGAGAGTATTATTTTAAGTAGAACAACGACGCCGCAGGGGGGGGGGGGGGGGGTTGACGGCTGGAGATTCAAAACACCTACCCATTTCTTGTAAAAAATGGTACCAATTTCTAAGGATTTTTGCGAAAATATACCATAGCCTAGGAAATACGACACCAAGCCCACTGAGTTGCAAAATAATTACAAATCTACAAAGGTAGGAATCATCGTTAAAATGAAGTTAATATGTACACATGACATAGCCAATCTGGATAAAACGTACAGCACTCGATATTATGGTATTACGGATCATCCCGGGTCTGTATCAAATAAATAGTATCCTATACTAGTCAGTGTATCTCATCTGTATGTACACACATTGCCCTTCAGGTACTACATTCTGAACCTTCTGAAGATTTAGTCAGCAGGGCAGGATTAAATCCGCAAATCGCTAACTTTCCTGTAACCTAGGAATATGCTGTACAGACACAGACCGGGATGATCCCCTACTCTTTATGAAGGAGGAGTCTGTGACCTTTTATAAGCGTGCTCGGATTTTGCTCTTCCAATACACAGGACCACCATTTCTACGTGACTTCCGAATCACGAGGCAATTGAGACTAAGCACACGCAATTAACGGGCCCAGTTCGACCTGTTACAGTTCCCTGTGTTGTAATGGTGGCATATAAGTCCAATTTTTAGTGGTATGCACCTACCGTCCAGGCTACATTTGACGTCTTAGAAAATGTCACATGGGCTTAGCATGTCACATGGGCTTAGCAAATTATACTTCAGAGTTACAGGCATAATTCAAACATGAAAATCGGTGGATTACATCGTCATCAATTTGTATAAATTGAATAAGAGATCCGCCACTCGTTCGAACTCACAAAAAGTGGTAAACAATGTGCGTTGATTGGTCTCAATGCAGATTTGTTACGTAAAATGCTGAAACGCTGCTGTTTCCAATTCATTGGTACATCTGAAACCACTGTCAAAGAGACTAAAATGACCCAATGAAACGGCCATTGCCACCAGGGAAAAAAATAGGCTGACTTATACGCTGCCCTCAAACATGCATCGCTACGTCGCGTCGTCAGTATATTACTTCACACGATACGATAGCGGTTATTTTAAGATTCTGGGACGTACCCTACGTTAATCACACGTCGTGGAATTCTGCAACTTTGACAGTTGCTGAAGAGACGCAGGTGGTAGCGGTAAACGGAAAGAAGTACACAACTACACACAAAGGAAGCCGCTATCTTATAATCCGTTTAAACGACACATATTCACAAATTTTCATTTTCACAACTCAGATAATGAGCTGTTTTCTGATTCCGTTGTTCGGTTTAAAAATAAGGTTAGGTATGCACTGTTGGAAAATGTATTAATAGTAGAATACTGATAATCTTATTTGCAAACGTCTAACCTTTTGCGGTGTTCCAGAAATATTTTTACGAAACTGGTGACTCGGTTACACGCCTCTGTAGCGCAGGATCCATTTGAGCTGGTTGAATCACAGATCAAACCAGATCAGATGCAGTGAGCTGTGGAGACTAGTACAGGAAACCCATACGTTGGTGTTTTTTTATTAATTTTTTTCCCCCTACCAACGTATGGGGAAATTGCATTGCTAGAAACTGTCAATTTGATTTGCTTTACAAGTGAATGGTGGCGCCAATCGAATGATTGTCGGGGGAATTACAGCAAAACAGCATTCCCGTTGATTTTCATACTTTCTACTAGCTACATGTACACACCTTCATAAAGTCATCATCTTTCTTTTCAGCCACTTTTTAAAACATGAAAATGCTAAATTATTCCATATTTAATCATAAATTCTCCGCCGTGTAAACGCAATGGCAGAATTTTTTTCGGCCATTTTCACGAGTATCCCGGTAGGCAATGCGGTCCAGATTTAGTCTCGTCCCCATCACCAAGTCTATATACGCACATCACTTTTTTACGAACTTTTGAATGTATTGAAACGAGTCTATGAAATAATAAAACATGGCGCCGATTTCGATAAACATCGCTAGTGCCGTTAAAGTGAATTGGCTTAGAATTTCACCTCAAATTTCAAGGATATATTGCATTTGTACAAATGTTAAACAAATGGCAAGATAGATGAGAAAGAGTAGATAAGAACAAGCACAAAGAAGTGTGTTTTTGAGCTATAATAAGCGATACAGAAATTACCACAAAAATCATATTTAGAAGGAGTCATAACTTAGGATGGGGACAGATAGTGAAACATGCAAAATACCCTATGATGCATTGATGAATAATACCAACTGATGACAAATAACACTACACTAGTCTTTCTTTTTCTCCCTATAAAGTGCAGACTTCATGTAAACGAAGAATGACGCACTGCGTGTGTGTGCATGCGTCGTCACATTGACGACCAGATGCGAAAGGTGTAGAATATATACAATGTGCGGCAATGTCCTCAAATAGGTCTTACATACGCCTACGTAATAAAGCACATGGCAGCTATCATATTTACAATGTAATTCAAAGGCAAATCAATTGCTGCCTTGTACTTTATTATTTTGTATGTAAGACCTATTTGAGGATATTGCCCAATGTGCAAGTAAAAACTGGAAACTGGTAGACACAGGGTATTCCAGTTCAGTGGTTTCCTCAATGCAGACTTGAAGGCATCAAGGGAAGGGTATGCAGCTGGATCTTTAGGGAGGATATTCCAATATCTGATGGTTCGAGGGAAGAACGAGCTGGTGTACACTGAAGAGAGGGTGTGAGGAACGAAGAACCGTGAGTTGTGACCTCCTGGTGGAAGATGAGTGGGAAGTCGTGAGTCTATAATAAGTATGATTTGTTGTTAGTACAACAAATCATACTTAGTGATATTTGTCATCAGTTGGTATTATTCATCATAGGGTATTTTGCATGTTTCACTATCTGTCCCCATCCTAAGTATGACTCCTTCTAAATATGATTTTTGTGGTAATTTCTGTATCGCGTACCAGAGCTCAAAAACACACTTCTTTGTGCTTGTTCTTATCTACTCTTTCTCATCTATCTTGCCATTCCTTTAACATTTTGTACAAATGCACTATTCCCTTGAAATTTAAGGTGAAATTCTATGCCCATTCACTTAACGGCACTAACGATGTTTATCGAAATCGGCGCCATGTTTTATTAATAAATAGTCTCATTTAATATTTTCGTTAGTCCGCAAGTGGTGTGCGTAGAGTATAGGGGCGATTCCACGGTAACACGCGTTACCTTTAAGCGGGCCATTCTTTATTCTCCACTCTATATTAACTGTTAAAGTAATTTGAATGAAGTTTTCATCTTTTGTATTGTAATACCCAAGACTTAAGGCTAGATCCTCATGCTAATTAAATACACCTATGGGCGATTCCACGGTAACACGCGTTACATTTAAGCGCCATTCTTTATTCTCCACTCTATAACTGTAAAAGTAATTTGAATGAAGTTTTCATCTTTTGTATTGTAATACCTTAAAAGGCTAGATCCTCATGCTAACACCAATATGAAAAATTAGCTCATGTTAATGTAAGACCGCTCTGAATATCGGTAACACGCGTTACGAAAAAAGACGCACTAAAAAAAATCCCAACTTTGTTTAGCTTGTGTATTTCAACTAACCAACCTACAATCAATTGGTCACTACTGTAAGCAAGTACCTTTATAAGGTTTATAAAACTAGAATAATAACAAGAATTAAAGTTCTCACTTTTTGTAAAATGCAAAATAGTCGGTAACACGTGTTACGGTAACACGCGTTACACTTTGTCCCGCCATAATTTACTAGCCTTAGATTCTTTATTATATTTCTAAATTAAAATCAATTTTGACTTTGACAATTGAACTAACATATTAACCACAAATAGTGATAAATAACACTTGAAAAATTGAGGTTTTAGCACGTTTTCCTGAATATGAGTTTGGTAACACGCGTTACGACATTTTGATGGCCTATTGTAGAGTGGTGGTTATGAATTTATCTAATTGTTTACTATTTTTAAATACGGCCTAACTAGTAGAATTAAAATTATAAGTGATGTAAATTAAAACCAAATCAATAAAGTAAATATTTCAAAAAAGTGTTGCTCCGGTAACACGTGTTACCATTTTTGGGGTAAGAAAAGTAGAATTTTTTCATAGTAAACATTAGCCAAATGTTGTAACATTTTTTTCCTGAACCTTTGCATGAGCTTTGAACAACATAGAGGTAAAAATAAATCTTTTGGAGCAATTTTCAGTTTTTTGCTCCGTCACATTTTCATGGAATCGCCCCTATCAGTTGTAAGACGCACTATACGACCCCCGGGAGAGGTGCGTCGTGGGTGCGTCGTTTACCAATAATTCTTGACGGAGGGTACGTCAGTGGCAGCCTTTGGTCCGTCAAAAAAATGACGGAGGGTGCGTAAAGGTCCGTCATTTTACATGGGTGCGAATGGGCTGATAGTTGACTGAGGGTGCGTATTTGGATGGCAATGGTCCGTCGTTTTTTTGACACAGGGTGCGTCATGGTACATGAGAAGTTGACGCACCTCGGTAAAGTGACGCACCACTCCCGGGGGTCGTATAGTGCGTCTTACAACTGATAGGTGTATAACACCAATATGAAATATTAGCTCATGTTAATGTAAGACCGCTCCGAATATCGGTAACACGCGTTACGAAAAAAGACGCACTAAAAAAAATCCCAACTTTGTTTTGCTTGTGTATTTCAACTAACCAACCTACAATCAATTGGTCACTACTGTAAGCAAGTACCTTTATAAGGTTTATAAAACTAGAATAATAACAAGAATTAAAGTTCTCACTTTTTTGTAAAATGCAAAATAGTCGGTAACACCTGTTACGGTAACACGCGTTACACTTTGTCCAGCCATAATTTACTAGCCTTAGATTGTTTATTATATTTCTAAATTAAAATTAATTTTGACTTTGGCAATTGAACTAACATATGAACCATAAATAGTGATAAATAACACTTGAAAAATTGAGGTTTTAGCACGTTTCCTGAATATGAGTTTGGTAACACGCGTTACGACATTTTGATGGCCTATTGTAGAGTGGTGGTTATGAATTTATCTAATTGTTTACTATTTTTAAATAGGGCCTAACTAGTAGAATTAAAATTATAAGTGGCGTAAATTAAAACCAAATCAATAAAGTAAATATTTTCAAAAAGTGTTGCTCCGGTAACACGTGTTACCATTTTGGGGGTAAGAAAAGTATAATTTTTTCATAGTAAACATTAGCCAAATGTTGTAACAATTTTTTCCTGAACCTTTGCATGAGCTTTGAACAACATAGCAACATAAAAATAAATCTTTTGGAGCAATTTTTAGTTTTTTTGCTCCGTCACATTTTCATGGAATCGCCCATAGACGTTTGTTATTGAGACTAAATCTGGACCGCGATAATTGCGAAATGTCTAAAAAAAAATTCTGCCATTGCGTTTACACGGCGGAGAATTATGATTAAATATGGAATAATTTAGCATTTTCATGTTTTAAAAAGTGGCTGGAAAGAAAGATGAGGACTTTATGAAGGTGCGTAGCTAGTATGAAAATCAACGGGAATGCAGTTTTGCTGTAATTCACCCCCAATCATTTGAGTACCACACCATTCACTTTATACAGCAAATCAAATTGACAGTTTCTCGCTATACAATTTCCCCATACGTTGGTAGGGAAAAACAAAAAACAAAAAAAACACCAACGAACGTATGGGTTTCCTGTACTAATTTGTTATATCATGAGTGGAGACTAAGTACCTTGCCCAAGGATTACAGGGATCTTAGCGCGATAACAATTCTGGAATTGTTCAACCAAGTAATTTTATAGATCTAGATTCTAGATAGATAAAAATTCCCCTATCACCAACCAATTAATTAAAGGTTGTTGAATTCAACAGGTTTTACCATCAATCAAAAATCGGAACGAAAATAATATAAAATCTTTACCTTATTTAATACCAGCGTTTAGATCTCTTCTTCTATCATCACAAATTAACGATGTCAAACAATCCATGGGTTAATGCTCACTTGAATAACATTTTCGTGTCGGGTATTAACGTCAAAAATTGTATTTTTTGCCAGCCCTAAATTTGAGCAAATTGCGCTATTTCATTTGTTGTACGCAAGCTTTTCAATTAATAAAGGCTGACATTACTATTTCCACTACAAATCTTTCGTACAGGGTTGTCCAAAATACTTTGGAAAGTTTGGGAATCGAATTGTGCAGCGATCCAGGTATGCCGCGGCCAAAATTATCGATTATCACCATTTAGTCGATTTTATGACGAAAAATAGGGTCTTAGGTAGGCCTACTGATTTAAAAAAAAAAAAGTAGGTCTTGAGAAATGGCCTAAATTTCAATTTTGATAAACAAGAACGCAAATTTTGGTGTTAGAACGCACATTTTTCGAAAAATTGGTGATTTTTCAATTTCAATAAAATTGGGGGTCTTAAGAACTGATGCAGGCTCAAAAAGTGGGGGGGGGGGGGGGGGGGGGGGGGGTTATACGAGCTATAGCGCTAGCAGCAGAGGGAGTGGGCGACGTCCATGGATGCATGCGTGTATATATGAGAAAAACGGGTCAAATTTGATGGGAAAATTAGTCTCCGCACACGCCGCGAATCGAACCCGGGCCGCGTGCGTGCACGTCTGATGCTCTACCGACTGAGCTACACGGGGGAGCTTAACCAACTTAAGGTACCGCGCTGACCGTGGCACGAGATTGGGGGGGGGGGGGGGCGGCGGCAGCAGGCCATGCCCTCCACCCACCCCCCACCCCTCATTGGCAAAAGAGTAAAAATAACAAAGGAGGAAGAGGAGAAGAAGGAGCCGAGGAGAAGGAGGAAGAGAAGGAGGTAGGGGAGGAGAGGAGGAAGGGTAGGGCATAGGCGGCGCAAATTGTGTGGGGGGGGGGGGGGAGTTCACGTCCCCATAATGTTAATGTGGGGGACGTTAAAACGTTATACTGGACCTGTTTTTTAAAATGCCAATTTTTGCGCGCTTTTGCACGTATTAGTTACCGTACAATGTTTCATTATTCAAGCTTAACAAGATGGCTACATGAACGTTTTTTTGGACCATTTTATTTCAAAAACTGACAATTTTCGCTCGATTCGTGCTCATTTCCCTACAGGTTTCAAGTTATAATGGGTCACGAACCACTGTATGTAGGGGACGTTAAAGACTTCATACTGGACCTTTAAAGGTTTAAAAAGGCCAATTGTTGCGCGCTTCGCGCGTATTAGTTTCAATGTTTCATTATTCAAGCTTAACAAGACGGCTTCATGAAAGTTTTCCATGACCATTTAATTCAAAAACTGTTTTTTTTCGCGCTTTGCGCACATTTATTCTGCAGGTTTCAACAGGTTTCGAACCACACCAAATATTTTAAATATTAGGTGGAGGACGCTTCAAACGTCATGTTGTACCTTTTTAGTGTTAAAAATCACAAATTTTGCGCGCTTTGCGCGTATTTTGTTCAATGTTTCAATGTTTCAATATTTAAGTTTAAGAAGATAGCTTCAGGAAATGTTTTTGGACCCTTTGAGTTCATAAACGAAAATGTTTGCGCGCTTCGCGCACATTTTTCAGGTTTCAACATTATAATGGATCTCAAACCACCCTAATTCTTCTTGCTTCAGAATGCTGAATCTTTGCCAAACAAATCTTTGCCTTAAAAATGCCGTAACCCCATGAGCTTCAGGCTTTAAGGCGGGCCCCTGGACCCAGTGGCGTAGCCAGGTTTTTCTCAGTGGGGGGGCAAAGGGGGGGCCGGGAGTTTTGGTGGGGGGGCAACAACCAAATTGAGGATTGAATTTCCTTGTGTTGTGAATAGGTTAGTCCCAAATTATTTCAACTGACATTTCCCACAGGGGGGGCAACAGGGGGGGCAGAGAACCCCACAGGGGGGGCAGCTGCCCCCCCCTTGCCCCCCCCCCCCTTGGCTACGCCACTGCCTGGACCCCACCGCTGGTAGCTCCACTCGGTTCGCTCACTCCGCTCACAAGGATACAACATTTCCCCCATCGAAACAGTCCTGGATACGCCTTTGGCCGCCGCGCGGTACAAGATTGTAGCACTGTCGTGTTTTCTAGTACGGTCCAGGAGGGTTAGGGTTAAAGGGACACTAAGAGATGTGTTGGAGGCTGCGCCCTCAATTATGATAACAACTGGGATTGGTATTGTATTACATGTATGAACTTACACCTATAAGTATTAAGAAAAATCCCTCTTTGTACAACAAAACGTCGATTCAAAAATGCTGATCTGGCCGAGATCAGCATTTTACGTCAGGCAGTGTCCCTCTACAGCACACTTGATAAATAACGCGAACCATATTTACATAGAGGGCGTTTTTAAGAAAATGTTCAATAAATAGCGAATGGTATTGTTTTAATCAAGTTTGCTGTGTAGAAACAACAATAAAATGTTCATCTTGAATTTGGAAGTAAATTAATTTAAACAAAAATCTTCAACACTTCTTCGTGTCCCTTCGTGTCGTGACGAGAGAAAAACCCACCAGGCAGACCCTGTTTTTAGATGTGTTTTTGTCTACACATTTTAGACAAAATTTGGGGGGAGTCTTTTACTTAGTACTTTGAAATTCACACACGCAGATTTTCTTGCAGATTTACATTTCTGATCATAAATCGTACATACATTCCAAGTTACAGGGCGATACAATTTTTAATTACTTCAAAATCATGGTTTTATATTGAAATTAAACTGTCGGAGTCTGCGCCGACAACTTATTTTTACTCTAAATTCACTCTAAAACCATGATTTTGAGGACTGTAATTAGGAATTGTATCAGTTTGTAACTTGGAATCTATTTATGATTTATGATCAGAAATGCCATCTGCAATAAAATCTGCTTCCAATTGCTCGGTTGTCTATCAATGGTGTATGATCAGTGTATTGCATGGTGCCTTTAATACAACAGATTTGTCATGTAATTTTTGTCTTAAGAGGTGATGCTGGAAATGGGAAATATACACTGAATACACGTTCTTTCTAAATAAGAAGATTTCATAGAAATAATTCCAAATTTGAAATTATTGTTAAAGAGAGTGTCGACGTCCCAGCGGATATCTTGCGTAATGGTGTATGGTGCCTTCACAGTAGCGTATCCCCCGGGGGTCAGGACTGGCTTGGGTCAGATTATTCCCCATGACAGCTTTGACCGGAAAGGCCAGCTCAAACTACCGGGCTTAAAAATCGAAGGGAAGGGAAGAATAAAGGGAAGAGAGAAAGAGAAAAGGGGAATGGAAAGGGGAAAGAAAGAAAGAAAGAAGAGGGTGAGAAAGAGAGAAGGAGAAGGGAAAGGAAAGGAAAAGAAAGGGAGAAAGAGAAGAGGAAATTAAAAAGGGAAGGAAAGGGAAAAGGAAAGAGAAAAATGAAGGGTGGGCAGGACAGAGGGGAAGGAATAGAATAGTGTAGAAAGACAATTTGTGAAGCAAAAAATAAAAATACCACTATACAATAATATTTTTGTGAACTTTCGTCTGGACTGACCATTGCAAATTGTGCGACCTGCTGAACCTGTATACAAAATGAAACTTTCCACAATTTCAACGAAATCATCATCATCCGTCAGCTGCAGAGCAGGCGACTACAAGATTTCTCCATGCACGACGATCAGTGGCAAGTGCGGCAATCTGTTTTTCTTGGATTGCACCTTCTTTGTCCCCGAGTAATTGTCTTACATATGTAAGGTATGAAGTGCGCGGTCGACCTGGTCTCCTTTTGCCATGTGTTGGTAGGTATAGAGCATATCTTTTCGCAGGCTCTTCTTCTGGCAGCCGGAGGATGTGACCAAGGAATCTCAACTGCCGTAGCCTTATTAAATGAATAAGTGGCTCAGTACTGGTCATGGCGTAAACGCTGGTGTTTGGGATGTGGTCAATCCGCCTAATATTCAGCATAATTCGGTAGCAGGAGGTGGCAAAGGCATTGATTTTATTTTCCATGTCTTGAGAGATCACCCATGACTCGCAGTCATAACACAGAATAGTAATGCAGGTGGTGTTAAACAACTTCACTTTAGTTGAGATGGGTATTTTGGGACTCTTCTACAGGCGTTCCAGCTTCCAAAAAGCACACCAAGCCAGTGACTTTCTTCTTTTAAGGTCGCTTAAACCAGATGCCATCATAGACCCAAGATATCTGAAATCTGACACATGTTTGATGGGATTACCATAGACTTGAAGTGTTGGATGGGGTTGCAGGTAATAGTCATGTACTCTGTCTTAGGAATGCTCATGATGAGGCCGAGGTCGGCTGTTGCCGCCGCTGTTCTGGCTAGCTGGGCCTGTGCCCGCGGAATTGAAGATTCCAACAAAGCGATGTCATCAGCGAAATCTAAGTCGTCATTTAGCAACTTGGCCAGGTGACGACTGGAGCGACAAGGATGTGTTAAGACTCCCGAATCTAGTTATGATGTGACCTTCTTCAGTAGGTAGTCGACCAATATAACAAATAGAAAAGGAGACAAAACATCTCCCTGCAAAACTCCTGTGGAGACATCAAATGGGTCTGAAATGTTTCCATCTACCATTACAGCGCTTCTAGAGTTGTTGTATAGCACACTTATAGCATTAACTACAGCTTCTGGAATTCCATAATGTCGCAGTACTGAGAACATCACCTTTCTGTTGATGGAATCAAAGGCTTTCTTGAAATCGATAAATGTTACCGCAAGCGGAAGCTGATAGTCTTGGAAACCTTCCATGATCCTTTTGAGTATGTGAATTTGTTTGGCACAACTTCACCCTGGTCGAAATCCTGCCTAGTTGTTCCTCAGGATGGAGTCAACTTGGTCACGGATCCTATTTAGAAGGATCCTGTTGTACACTTTAGCAGCAATCGAAAGGAGGGATATTCCCCTGTAATTGGTCATGAGGCCAAGGTCTCCCTTCTTGGGCAAAGGAACAATAACACTTGTGGTCCATTGGATAGGTGGTATGAAAGTCGTGTAAACTTCTGCACAGAAATTATGGATTACATCTGCCATTACATAGCCGCCACTCTGGAGTGCTTCTGAGGTGATCGCACAGTCAAGACCTGCTGCCTTGTTGTTTTTCATCTGGCGTATGGCTTTCAGAGTCTCCTTGTGTGTAGGTGGATGATCTTGGATTGGCAAGTCATGATCAGCAGACTTGGGCAGATCAGATGGTGTTTGACCATTGTCATTGTTGAGCAGAGAGCTGAAGTATTCCTTCCATTCTGCAAGCAGATCTTTGTCACTTGTAGGGGACGTACCATCTCTTTTCTTGACCTTGATGCTCGGCTTTTGATCTTTCCCTGAGAGATCATGGATAATTTTCCATGTGGTGGTGTAGTCACCTTTCATATCTGCCAATCGGAGTTCTTCCATTTGCTTGTTCAGCATTGCCAATTTGTCGGTTTTATATATATGACTCGTTCAGACAGGTATTAAGCCTCCTCCATCTTTCTCTGGACTGTCGAGATTTGGATATTAGATACCTTCTTTTAGCCTTATCCCTCTCTGTCTTTATTTGCTTGGTTCTGTCTGCCACCCAACTTGGCATCCCACATGGTTTGCAATTACCAACAAACTTCTGTCTGCCACTTCTGATACTGCATTTTCAAACAAATCGTACCTCTCTGTTATTGGTACTGACAAGTTGTTGCACTGGAGGGCTTCAAATCTGTTTGACAATTCAAGTTGAAACTGTTCTCTTGTAGCAGCATCCTGTAATTTCTTCCAGTTGAACTTTGGCCGATTACATGGTTTCCCTTTGGTAGTTCTTAGACTACAGACCAGTTTGATGCTGACAATCCGGTGATCGGAGTCTAGTTCTACTGAATTGTATGCCCTGCAGTTACGTAGGGAGTTTGTCCACTTGCTGTTGATAAGAATGTGGTCTAATTGGTGTGTTGAACCTGTTGGATGCATCCATGTCCAGAGACGGGATCTAGGTTGAGGAAATCTCATTTGTGAGGGACGAAGTTTGAATTCCTCACACATATCCACTAGTCTCTCACCGTTGTTGTTAGTTGTATCATAAAAACAGTGACGTCCAATAACTTCAGGGTGTTTGATCCCACATAATTTGTCCGTTTTATTTTGAGAACACCGTAACTTGCTGGCCCGGTTCTGGTTTTAACTTATTCAAGTACCTGAATATAGTGGTCATCTTTTGTAGACATTTCCAGAACATTTTGTTGGTCCATTTCTGAGAAATAGTGTTTTGCATATTATTATTTACTATAATAGGGCCCTCATCGGCCACATTTCCCATAGAGTTACATGTAAAATGCGTGTAAAGTAGAAAATGCCGATAATTTAAAAATGGCTCGAACAATTTTCGTGAAATTTTCACCGTATACTCGTATTCATTAGCGCTACCTAAATGAGGTCAAACCATAACTGGGCCACTGTGTTATCTTTTTTATTTCATAATTTTAATTATAAATCGGACAGTCAAACAGCCGACGTGCTCTAGCATTGAAATCTCCGACAACTAAAGTGTATGTTGTGAGTTTTCACCTGTTCAAAGTGGTTCTCTAGATAGTTGTAGAAATCATTCTTGTCTTCAGGGGAAGCACACTCAGTTGGAGCATAGATTGATGTCACAATAAGTTGTGGGTTTCCATGGAATGTAGCCGAGATAATTCTCTTGGTGATGGATTTTACGCTCTGTAGGCATTTAATTTGTAGATATGCTTTGACATCATTATACCAACACCTCCTTGTCTCTGATCTGTGGCTGAGCTATACTAGCACCCAGTTCTTGTCACTCTTCGGTGGGGTTTGTTGTAATAAGACGATGTTCTTGAATGCCAATGATGTCAGTACCTGCATCGGAACAGCACATGACTAATTGATGAGTCTTTCCTTGTTGGTACAAAGTCCTCACATTGTATGTGGATACAACAAGGGGTTTGAAGGCACACAGACGACGCATTTCTAACCAACAGTTCGTGTTGTCGTGCCGAGTTCCCGCTGGCCCGTCATAGAGTCATCAGATGACGTCCGCCCATCTGCCTTCGATTGTTTACTTGGTTTCTTTCTTGTAGTTTTCGTACTCAAATTGGTGCCAAATTATTTTGGCCCGGTTTGACAGGCTATACGGGTGATTAGCCCTGATTAGCCTTGATCCGGGTGCACTATTTAATCCATAGTTGGGAATAGTTTGGAACTATTTAACCCATAGTTTGGAACTATTTAACCCATAGTTTAGTATCACTAGGACTATTGAGTAATGGTGACTCGCTAGCATCTAGTGTGGTCCGCCCAAACAGCATGAAAAACCGATAAGCTGTGGATAACTGCACATTATCAGAGTAAAATTATGTGGATATGCAATAAAGGGTTGATATGTTGATCATAATGCATGCATCATCAACATAGATAGTGGTAGGCCTTGATTAAACCTGTAGAATTACACGTGCGCATGATGGTACATAAGTATAGATTAAGCTACGTCGGATAAAATAGCCTTATAGTATCACTAGGACTATTGAGTAATGGTGACTCGTTAGCATCTAGTGTGGTCCGCCCAAACAGCATGAAAAACCGATAAGCTGTGGATAACTGCACATTATCAGAGTAAAATTATGTGGATATGCAATAAACTTAGGGTTGATATGTTGATCATAATGCATGCATCATCAAAATAGATAGTGGTAGGCCTTGATTAAACCTGTAGAATTACACGTGCGCATGATGGTACATAAGTATAGATTAAGCTTCGTCGGATAAAATAGCCTTATAGTATCACTAGGACTATTGAGTAATGGTGACTCGCTAGCATCTAGTGTGGTCCGCCCAAACAGCATGAAAAACCGATAAGCTGTGGATAACTGCACATTATCAGAGTAAAATTATGTGGATATGCAATAAAGGGTTGATATGTTGATCATAATGCATGCATCATCAACATAGATAGTGGTAGGCCTTGATTAAACCTGTAGAATTACACGTGCGCATGATGGTACATAAGTATAGATTAAGCTACGTCGGATAAAATAGCCTTATAGTATCACTAGGACTATTGAGTAATGGTGACTCGTTAGCATCTAGTGTGGTCCGCCCAAACAGCATGAAAAACCGATAAGCTGTGGATAACTGCACATTATCAGAGTAAAATTATGTGGATATGCAATAAACTTAGGGTTGATATGTTGATCATAATGCATGCATCATCAAAATAGATAGTGGTAGGCCTTGATTAAACCTGTAGAATTACACGTGCGCATGATGGTACATAAGTATAGATTAAGCTACGTCGGATAAAATAGCCTTATAGTATCACTAGGACTATTGAGTAATGGTGACTCGCTAGCATCTAGTGTGGTCCGCCCAAACAGCATGAAAAACCGATAAGCTGTGGATAACTGCACATTATCAGAGTAAAATTATGTGGATATGCAATAAAGGGTTGATATGTTGATCATAATGCATGCATCATCAAAATAGATAGTGGTAGGCCTTGATTAAACCTGTAGAATTACACGTGCGCATGATGGTACATAAGTATAGATTAAGCTACGTCGGATAAAATAGCCTTATAGTATCACTAGGACTATTGAGTAATGGTGACTCGCTAGCATCTAGTGTGGTCCGCCCAAACAGCATGAAAAACCGATAAGCTGTGGATAACTGCACATTATTAGAGTAAAATTATGTGGATATGCAATAAAGGGTTGATATGTTGATCATAATGCATGCATCATCAAAATAGAT
This sequence comes from Ophiura sarsii, assembly GCA_035610835.1. Lineage (NCBI taxonomy): Eukaryota > Metazoa > Echinodermata > Ophiuroidea > Amphilepidida > Ophiuridae > Ophiura > Ophiura sarsii. The sequence continues at coordinate 74,143,413 of CM069441.1, read as the reverse complement.
AGTGGTAGGCCTTGATTAAACCTGTAGAATTACACGTGCGCATGATGGTACATAAGTATAGATTAAGCTACGTCGGATAAAATAGCCTGACTAGTTTCGGATCTTCTGATAGTTAGAGTGAGATCCTCATCAGAGGCGGTAGAGGAAATAGATATTTAACAGATAGAGCAATGACATGACTAATTTGTCGTTTAAAAGCAGGCAAAGCATCAACATTATATTGGATATAAGCCTATCGATGTAGGCATAATATTGCATGCTGCTTAGCTTTCAAATTATGATGTTATCTAAATAAACATTATGTTCCCACTCCCTTAACACTTTTAGACCGGTGAATTTACATTTCGACGGTAATAAATCATCTAAGGATGTGTCTATTTCCCACTATGTGGTCCAATTAAAAGACTGCAAAGGACATAATTATGCCCCAAGGGCATAAACTAAACTTCATAACCCTGAAAATGGACCACATAGTCAGCGGTTGACAACATCTTAAAATTATTTATTACCGGTGAAATGTCAAAATCACCAGTCCAAAAGTGTTAAGGGATGGGAACATAATGAATGCTCAGACTGCTGTGAGTGATATCTATAGACTATCTACAAGATAGCCAGCATGTTGTCACGTGGTGCGTGCGTGGCTTTTATATTAGGCCGTGGCAACAGAGAATTCCAGTTACAACTGGTATGACGACGCATAAACAAATCGTTATTCTATTGTATTGCTTGAGTGGTCAAGTGTAAACCGGTCTATGTGATTGTTTGTCATATCTGTCTTCAGACTAGTTAGGTATAGAAGTCTGAATGACGATATATCAAGTAATCATGGGTGGGTAAAGACCGTTGGTAAATAAAGTTAAATACTGACGTAAAACAAGCAATTGTTCGTATTGATGTTGATACAGAACAAGATATTATGATGTATTTGCGTAGACTTCAAGTTGAAGTTGTTATGATATGAATTCAATTAGCATATTGATAAAATGCCGTGACTTTATGCAGGTTATCTGCAGATAGTATGTCAAAACCAACAGTCCGTAACTATAACCAGGCAAATGGATATAGGCCATCCTTTACAATGTAATATAATAATAAATATTATTTATGATATAGATATGGATAGACCTTGGTAGAATGCCGTGGTTAAATATTCTTAAAATATTGAATATGTTGATGATATTCAGCTGTTAGGTTTATGACGAGGAGGGACTCGAAGCAATCAGTTTCATGTAGTAAATTGCCGATATCAGTAATTCTACACTGGTAGGCCCCAGTTTATGATAGTATAATATCTATGATGATGATGATGATGCATTATCGGGTTAATAGTATATTTGAATACTAGATCATTAACACTTTTCAATTCCGGTACTACCATGACTACCGTACTATAAAATACAACACAAATCATATATTTTTGAACTGGCCAGATGGCCTAATGGGTAGGGTGTCTGTCTTCCAATGCTGAGGTTGTGGGTTCGAATCGCACAGGTGGCGTTCGTAGATTTTTAATTTTGTTTTAATTTGATTGCAACACATTCATCTGTCAAAAGTAGTAATAATGTAGTCCATGCATGCAGCTCGATGACATGCCTTTTAGAACAGTCAGAAATCAAGGCGGGAAAATACCGTAAAGTTTATATGATTATGTTTATATGTTTGTTTTTTTAGCTGTTAATTTATTTGTTTGTTTGTTTGTTAGTATGTTTATTTATTTGTTTGTTTATCCTTATGTTAGTATGTTTGTCTGTTTGTTTGTTTGTTTGTCTAAATATTTGTTATTTATTTGACTATTTGTTTGTTTGTCGACGTTATTTATTTGACTATTCGTTTGTTTGTCGACGTTGTTGCTTGTTTTTGGTTAATTTATTTGTTTATTTGTATTGGTCTGGTTGTTTGTTTTTCTATTTGTTTGTTCGTTCATTCATTTTTTTGTTATTTTGTTTATCCATTTGTCTGTTTGTCTATTTGGGCGGGGTGATGTCGTGTGTTCCGGCGGGGATGGTAATCTTTAAACAATTCAATTACAACATTTATAGATTTCATTTCGAATGAGTGAAGTCTGAATTTCATTATTGGTCATTTAATTTTTCAGCCTACTTTATTCATTATTAATATTAAAAGATGTTTAACCGTCATCGTAAAAATATACAATGATAGCTATTCCGACTCGGGATTGTTTTATTTGACCTTTAGACGCAAAAAGGGTAACCCTTTCTTTAAAAAAAATAAAAATTCAAACAAAATAAATGTCGGCGGCGCGGCACTTATGGCCGGAACCTCATCTATGGAACATGACACATGGTGGTTAATACAAACATGATATACACAATACCTACTACATAGGCCGATTCGGCCTAATACTTTATACAGTCTTAGTGTACATTTCTTTCTTAGAGTACATTTTTTCGCTAGCGAATCCCTACCTGGACTTGAACCAGGACCTTTATTAACCTGCTTGTCCAAGCGTGTCGACAATTGTCAACCGACGTAACCGTTGGACCATATGCTCGCGTGAGCAGATCATCTTGAAAGTAAGAGCTTATAAACATGTTTGTGATATTTTTGTGTCAAATCTCTAGCGTGCGTTAATAAAAAATATTCGTGTTATTTTCTTTAAAAGTGACGAACTTAATTTATTTGCCTTAGGGCCTATTGGAATTTATTTAAAGAAAAGAATGAAAAATAAACTCTGAAGTTCCCAATTTGATTTCAATGAGTTTTCCGGTTTTATAACTGTGCAAAGTATGTCAGACTCAGTCGCAGAGGTGGTTCTGTCGCCTTGTATTAAAATCATACAATCCCAACCGTATACGCAAGCGCTTTAAAAGCAAAAAATAGACTGCAAAACTGAGGGAAAAGTTTTGAAACGCTTACTTAAACACCGGAAAAGTTGTTCAAGGTTAAACAGTTAACACTTTTCAATTCCGGTACTACCATGACTACCGTACTATAAAATACAACACAAATCATATATTTTTGAACTGGCCAGATGGGTAAACCGCCAGATGGCCTAATGGGTAGGGTGTCTGTCTTCCAATGCTGAGGTTGTGGGTTCGAATCGCACAGGTGGCGTTCGTAGATTTTTAATTTTGTTTTAATTTGATTGCAACACATTCATCTGTTAAAAGTAGTAATAATGTAGTCCATGCATGCAGCTCGATGACATGCCTTTAAGAACAGTCAGAAATCAAGGCGGGAAAATACCGTAAAGTTTATATGATTATGTTTATATGTTTGTTTTTTTAGCTGTTAATTTATTTGTTTGTTTGTTTGTTAGTATGTTTATTTATTTGTTTGTTTATCCTTATGTTGTGGTGTTTGTCTGTTTGTTTGTTTGTTTGTCTAAATATTTGTTATTTATTTGACTATTTGTTTGTTTGTCGACGTTATTTATTTGACTGTTCGTTTGTTTGTCGACGTTGTTGCTTGTTTTTGGTTAATTTATTTGTTTATTTGTATTGGTCTGGTTGTTTGTTTTTCTATTTGTTTGTTCGTTCATTCATTTTTTGTTTGTTATTTTGTTTATCCATTTGTCTGTTTGTCTATTTGGGCGGGGTGATGTCGTGTGTTCCGGCGGGGATGGTAATCTTTAAACAATTCAATTACAACATTCATAGATTTCATTTCGAATGAGTGAAGTCTGAATTTCATTATTGGTCATTTAATTTTTCAGCCTACTTTATTCATTATTAATATTAAAAGATGTTTAACCGTCATCGTAAAAATATACAATGATAGCTATTCCGATTCGGGATTGTTTTATTTGACCTTAAGACGCAAAAAGGGTAACCCTTTCTTTAAAAAAAAAAAAAATTCAAACAAAATAAATGTCGGCGGCGCGGCACTTATGGCCGGAACATCATCTATGGAACATGACACATGGTGGTTAATACAAACATGATATACACAATACCTACTACATAGGCCGATTCGGCCTAATACTTAATACAGTCTTAGTGTACATTTCTTTCTTAGAGTACATTTTTTCGCTAGTGAATCCCTACCTGGACTTGAACCAGGACCTTTATTAACCTGCTTGGCCAAGCGTGTCGACAATTGTCAACCGACGTAACCGTTGGACCATATGCTCGCGTGCGCAGATGATCTTGAAAGTAAGAGCTTATAAACATGTTTGTGATATTTTTGTGTCAAATCTCTAGCGTGCGTTAATAAAAAATATTCGTGTTATTTTCTTTAAAAGTGACGAACTTAATTTATTTGCCTTAGGGCCTATTGGAATTTATTTAAAGAAAAGAATGAAAAATAAACTCTGAAGTTCCCAATTTGATTTCAATGAGGATCCGGTTTTATAACTGTGCAAAGTATGTCAGACTCAGTCGCAGAGGTTGTTCTGTCGCCTTGTATTAAAAGCATACAATCCCAACCGTATACGCAAGCGCTTTAAAAGCAAAAAATAGACTGCAATACTGAGGGAAAAGTTTTGAAACGCTTACTAAAACACCGGAAAAGTTGTTCAAGGTTAACAGTTAACACTTTTCAATTCCGATACTACCATGACTACCGTACTATAAAATACAACACAAATCATATATTTTTGAACAGGCCAGAATGGCCTAATGGGTAGGGTGTCTGTCTTCCAATGCTGAGATTGTGGGTTCGAATCGCACAGGTGGCGTTCGTAGATTTTTAATTTTGTTTTAATTTGATTGCAACACATTCATCTGTCAAAAGTAGTAATAATGTAGTCCATGCATGCAGCTCGATGACATGCCTTTTAGAACAGTCAGAAATCAAGGCGGGAAAATACCGTAAAGTTTATATGATTATGTTTATATGTTTGTTTTTTTAGCTGTTAATTTATTTGTTTGTTTGTTTGTTGTTTATTTATTTGTTTGTTTATCCTTATGTTAGTATGTTTGTCTGTTTATTTGTTTGTCTAAATATTTGTTATTTATTTGACTATTTGTTTATTTGTCGACGTTATTTATTTGACTATTCGTTTGTTTGTCGACGTTGTTGCTTGTTTTTGGTTAATTTATTTGTTTATTTGTATTGGTCTGGTTGTTTGTTTTTCTATTTGTTTGTTCGTTCATTCATTTTTTGTTTGTTATTTTGTTTATCCATTTGTCTGTTTGTCTATTTGGGCGGGGTGATGTCGTGTGTTCCGGCGGGGGATGGTAATCTTTAAACAATTCAATTACAACATTCATAGATTTCATTTCGAATGAGTGAAGTCTGAATTTCATTATTGGTCATTTAATTTTTCAGCCTACTTTATTCATTATTAATATTAAAAGATGTTTAACCGTCATCGTAAAAATATACAATGATAGCTATTCCGATTCGGGATTGTTTTATTTGACCTTTAGACGCAAAAAGGGTAACCCTTTCTTTAAAAAAAAAAAAATTCAAACAAAATAAATGTCGGCGGCGCGGCACTTATGGCCGGAACATCATCTATGGAACATGACACATGGTGGTTAATACAAACATGATATACACAATACCTACTACATAGGCCGATTCGGCCTAATACTTAATACAGTCTTAGTGTACATTTCTTTCTTAGAGTACATTTTTTCGCTAGCGAATCCCTACCTGGACTTGAACCAGGACCTTTATTAACCTGCTTGGCCAAGCGTGTCGACAATTGTCAACCGACGTAACCGTTGGACCATATGCTCGCGTGCGCAGATGATCTTGAAAGTAAGAGCTTATAAACATGTTTGTGATATTTTTGTGTCAAATCTCTAGCGTGCGTTAATAAAAAATATTCGTGTTATTTTCTTTAAAAGTGACGAACTTAATTTATTTGCCTTAGGGCCTATTGGAATTTATTTAAAGAAAAGAATGAAAAATAAACTCTGAAGTTCCCAATTTGATTTCAATGAGGATCCGGTTTTATAACTGTGCAAAGTATGTCAGACTCAGTCGCAGAGGTTGTTCTGTCGCCTTGTATTAAAAGCATACAATCCCAACCGTATACGCAAGCGCTTTAAAAGCAAAAAATAGACTGCAATACTGAGGGAAAAGTTTTGAAACGCTTACTAAAACACCGGAAAAGTTGTTCAAGGTTAACAGTTAACACTTTTCAATTCCGATACTACCATGACTACCGTACTATAAAATACAACACAAATCATATATTTTTGAACAGGCCAGAATGGCCTAATGGGTAGGGTGTCTGTCTTCCAATGCTGAGGTTGTGGGTTCGAATCGCACAGGTGGCGTTCGTAGATTTTTAATTTTGTTTTAATTTGATTGCAACACATTCATCTGTCAAAAGTAGTAATAATGTAGTCCATGCATGCAGCTCGATGACATGCCTTTTAGAACAGTCAGAAATCAAGGCGGGAAAATAACGTAAAGTTTATATGATTATGTTTATATGTTGTTTTTTTTAGCTGTTAATTTATTTGTTTGTTTGTTTGTTAGTGTGTTTATTTATTTGTTTGTTTATCCTTATGTTAGTATGTTTGTCTGTTTGTTTGTTTGTCTAAATATTTGTTATTTATTTGACTATTTGTTTATTTGTCGACGTTATTTATTTGACTATTCGTTTGTTTGTCGACGTTGTTGCTTGTTTTTTTGTTAATTTATTTGTTTATTTGTATTGGTCTGGTTGTTTGTTTTTCTATTTGTTTGTTCGTTCATTCATTTTTTTGTTATTTTGTTTATCCATTTGTCTGTTTGTCTATTTGGGCGGGGTGATGTCGTGTGTTCCGGCGGGGATGGTAATCTTTAAACAATTCAATTACAACATTTATAGATTTCATTTCGAATGAGTGAAGTCTGAATTTCATTATTGGTCATTTAATTTTTCAGCCTACTTTATTCATTATTAATATTAAAAGATGTTTAACCGTCATCGTAAAAATATACAATGATAGCTATTCCGACTCGGGATTGTTTTATTTGACCTTTAGACGCAAAAAGGGTAACCCTTTCTTTAAAAAAAAAAAAATTCAAACAAAATAAATGTCGGCGGCGCGGCACTTATGGCCGGAACATCATCTATGGAACACTGACACATGGTGGTTAATACAAACATGATATACACAATACCTACTACATAGGCCGATTCGGCCTAATACTTAATACAGTCTTAGTGTACATTTCTTTCTTAGAGTACATTTTTTCGCTAGCGAATCCCTACCTGGACTTGAACCAGGACCTTTATTAACCTGCTTGGCCAAGCGTGTCGACAATTGTCAACCGACGTAACCGTTGGACCATATGCTCGCGTGCGCAGATGATCTTGAAAGTAAGAGCTTATAAACATGTTTGTGATATTTTTGTGTCAAATCTCTAGCGTGCGTTAATAAAAAATATTCGTGTTATTTTCTTTAAAAGTGACGAACTTAATTTATTTGCCTTAGGGCCTATTGGAATTTATTTAAAGAAAAGAATGAAAAATAAACTCTGAAGTTCCCAATTTGATTTCAATGAGGATCCGGTTTTATAACTGTGCAAAGTATGTCAGACTCAGTCGCAGAGGTTGTTCTGTCGCCTTGTATTAAAAGCATACAATCCCAACCGTATACGCAAGCGCTTTAAAAGCAAAAAATAGACTGCAATACTGAGGGAAAAGTTTTGAAACGCTTACTAAAACACCGGAAAAGTTGTTCAAGGTTAACAGTTAACACTTTTCAATTCCGATACTACCATGACTACCGTACTATAAAATACAACACAAATCATATATTTTTGAACAGGCCAGAATGGCCTAATGGGTAGGGTGTCTGTCTTCCAATGCTGAGGTTGTGGGTTCGAATCGCACAGGTGGCGTTCGTAGATTTTTAATTTTGTTTTAATTTGATTGCAACACATTCATCTGTCAAAAGTAGTAATAATGTAGTCCATGCATGCAGCTCGATGACATGCCTTTTAGAACAGTCAGAAATCAAGGCGGGAAAATAACGTAAAGTTTATATGATTATGTTTATATGTTTTTTTTTTTAGCTGTTAATTTATTTGTTTGTTTGTTTGTTAGTGTGTTTATTTATTTGTTTGTTTATCCTTATGTTAGTATGTTTGTCTGTTTGTTTGTTTGTCTAAATATTTGTTATTTATTTGACTATTTGTTTATTTGTCGACGTTATTTATTTGACTATTCGTTTGTTTGTCGACGTTGTTGCTTGTTTTTTTGTTAATTTATTTGTTTATTTGTATTGGTCTGGTTGTTTGTTTTTCTATTTGTTTGTTCGTTCATTCATTTTTTTGTTATTTTGTTTATCCATTTGTCTGTTTGTCTATTTGGGCGGGGTGATGTCGTGTGTTCCGGCGGGGATGGTAATCTTTAAACAATTCAATTACAACATTTATAGATTTCATTTCGAATGAGTGAAGTCTGAATTTCATTATTGGTCATTTAATTTTTCAGCCTACTTTATTCATTATTAATATTAAAAGATGTTTAACCGTCATCGTAAAAATATACAATGATAGCTATTCCGACTCGGGATTGTTTTATTTGACCTTTAGACGTAAAAAGGGTAACCCTTTCTTTAAAAAAAAAAAAATTCAAACAAAATTAATGTCGGCGGCGCGGCACTTATGGCCGGAACATCATCTATGGAACATGACACATGGTGGTTAATACAAACATGATATACACAATACCTACTACATAGGCCGATTCGGCCTAATACTTAATACAGTCTTAGTGTACAGTTCTTTCTTAGAGTACATTTTTTCGCTAGAGAATCCCTACCTGGACTTGAACCAGGACCTTTATTAACCTGCTTGGCCAAGCGTGTCGACAATTGTCAACCGACGTAACCGTTGGACCATATGCTCGCGTGCGCAGATGATCTTGAAAGTAAGAGCTTATAAACATGTTTGTGATATTTTTGTGTCAAATCTCTAGCGTGCGTTAATAAAAAATATTCGTGTTATTTTCTTTAAAAGTGACGAACTTAATTTATTTGCCTTAGGGCCTATTGGAATTTATTTAAAGAAAAGAATGAAAAATAAACTCTGAAGTTCCCAATTTGATTTCAATGAGGATCCGGTTTTATAACTGTGCAAAGTATGTCAGACTCAGTCGCAGAGGTTGTTCTGTCGCCTTGTATTAAAAGCATACAATCCCAACCGTATACGCAAGCGCTTTAAAAGCAAAAAATAGACTGCAATACTGAGGGAAAAGTTTTGAAACGCTTACTAAAACACCGGAAAAGTTGTTCAAGGTTAACAGTTAACACTTTTCAATTCCGATACTACCATGACTACCGTACTATAAAATACAACACAAATCATATATTTTTGAACAGGCCAGAATGGCCTAATGGGTAGGGTGTCTGTCTTCCAATGCTGAGATTGTGGGTTCGAATCGCACAGGTGGCGTTCGTAGATTTTTAATTTTGTTTTAATTTGATTGCAACACATTCATCTGTCAAAAGTAGTAATAATGTAGTCCATGCATGCAGCTCGATGACATGCCTTTTAGAACAGTCAGAAATCAAGGCGGGAAAATACCGTAAAGTTTATATGATTATGTTTATATGTTTGTTTTTTTAGCTGTTAATTTATTTGTTTGTTTGTTTGTTGTTTATTTATTTGTTTGTTTATCCTTATGTTAGTATGTTTGTCTGTTTATTTGTTTGTCTAAATATTTGTTATTTATTTGACTATTTGTTTATTTGTCGACGTTATTTATTTGACTATTCGTTTGTTTGTCGACGTTGTTGCTTGTTTTTGGTTAATTTATTTGTTTATTTGTATTGGTCTGGTTGTTTGTTTTTCTATTTGTTTGTTCGTTCATTCATTTTTTGTTTGTTATTTTGTTTATCCATTTGTCTGTTTGTCTATTTGGGCGGGGTGATGTCGTGTGTTCCGGCGGGGGATGGTAATCTTTAAACAATTCAATTACAACATTCATAGATTTCATTTCGAATGAGTGAAGTCTGAATTTCATTATTGGTCATTTAATTTTTCAGCCTACTTTATTCATTATTAATATTAAAAGATGTTTAACCGTCATCGTAAAAATATACAATGATAGCTATTCCGACTCGGGATTGTTTTATTTGACCTTTAGACGTAAAAAGGGTAACCCTTTCTTTAAAAAAAAAAAAATTCAAACAAAATTAATGTCGGCGGCGCGGCACTTATGGCCGGAACATCATCTATGGAACATGACACATGGTGGTTAATACAAACATGATATACACAATACCTACTACATAGGCCGATTCGGCCTAATACTTAATACAGTCTTAGTGTACAGTTCTTTCTTAGAGTACATTTTTTCGCTAGAGAATCCCTACCTGGACTTGAACCAGGACCTTTATTAACCTGCTTGGCCAAGCGTGTCGACAATTGTCAACCGACGTAACCGTTGGACCATATGCTCGCGTGCGCAGATGATCTTGAAAGTAAGAGCTTATAAACATGTTTGTGATATTTTTGTGTCAAATCTCTAGCGTGCGTTAATAAAAAATATTCGTGTTATTTTCTTTAAAAGTGACGGAACTTAATTTATTTGCCTTAGGGCCTATTGGAATTTATTTAAAGAAAAGAATGAAAAATAAACTCTGAAGTTCCCAATTTGATTTCAATGTGTTTTCGGGTTTTATAACTGTGCAAAGTATGTCAGACTCAGTCGCAGAGGTGTTCTGTCGCCTTGTATTAAAAGCATACAATCCCAACCGTATACGCAAGCGCTTTAAAAGCAAAAAATAGACTGCAATACTGAGGGAAAAGTTTTGAAACGCTTACTAAAACACCGGAAAAGTTGTTCAAGGTTAACAGTTAACACTTTTCAATTCCGGTACTACCATGACTACCGTACTATAAAATACAACACAAATCATATATTTTTGAACCGGCCAGATGGCCTAATGGGTAGGGTGTCTGACTTCCAATGCTGAGGTTGTGGGTTCGAATCGCACAGGTGGCGTTCGTAGATTTTTAATTTTGTTTTAATTTGATTGCAACACATTCATCTGTCAAAAGTAGTAATAATGTAGTTTATGCATGCAGCTCGATGACATGCCTTTTAGAACAGTCAGAAATCAAGGCGGGAAAATACCTTAAAGTTTATATGATTATGTTTATATATTTGTTTATTTAGCTGTTAATTTATTTGTTTGTTTGTTTGTTGGGGTGTTTATTTATTTGTTTGTTTATCCTTATGTTTGTTTGTTTGTCTGTTTGTTTTTTTGTCTAAATATTTGTTATTTATTTGACTATTTGTTTGTTTGTCGACGTTATTTATTTGACTATTCGTTTGTTTGTCGACGTTGTTGCTTTTGTTTTGTTAATTTATTTGTTTATTTGTATTGGTCTGGTTGTTTGTTTTTCTATTTGTTTGTTCGTTCATTCATTTTTTGTTTGTTATTTTGTTTATCCATTTGTCTGTTTATCTATTTGGGCGGGGTGATGTCGTGTGTTCCGGCGGGGATGGTAATCTTTAAACAATTCAATTACAACATGTAACCGTTGGACCATATGCTCGCGTGCGCAGATGATCTTGAAAGTAAGAGCTTATAAACATGTTTGTGATATTTTTGTGTCAAATCTCTAGCGTGCGTTAATAAAAAATATTCGTGTTATTTTCTTTAAAAGTGACGGAACTTAATTTATTTGCCTTAGGGCCTATTGGAATTTATGCGATTTATTCCGTTGAGCGCCCTCAAACGGAATAAATCGCAATAACTACTAGTTTAAGATTGTAGGATATCCAATTTAGGATGCGTGTTTTTTTTCAGCAAGCTAGATGGTTCGCCGCCAAAAATATGGATTTCTACCACCATCGCCATAGTATGTCAGACTCAGTCGCATAGGTTGTTTTGTCGCCTTGTATTAAAAGCATACAATCAAAACCGTATACGCAAGCGCTTTAAAAGCAAAAAATAGACTGCAATACTGAGGGAAAAGTTTTGAAACGCTTACTAAAACACCGGAAAAGTTGTTCAAGGTGTCCCAACAGTTAACACTTTTCAATTCCGGTACTACCATGACTACCGTACTATAAAATACAACACAATTCATATATTTTTGAACTGGCCAGATGGCCTAATGGGTAGGGTGTCTGTCTTCCAATGCTGAGGTTGTGGGTTCGATGCACAGGTGGCGTTCGTAGATTTTTAATTTTGTTTTAATTTGATTGCAACACATTCATCTGTCAAAAGTAGTAATAATGTAGTCCATGCATGCAGCTCGATGACATGCCTTTTAGAACAGTCAGAAATCAAGGCGGGAAAATACCTTAAAGTTTATATGATTATGTTTATATGTTTGTTTATTTAGCTGTTAATTTATTTGTTTGTTTGTTTGTTAGTATGTTTATTTATTTGTTTGTTTATCCTTATGTTAGTATGCTTGTCTGTTTGTTTGTTTGTCTAAATATTTGTTATTTATTTGACTATTTGTTTGTTTGTCGACGTTATTTATTTGACTATTTGTTTGTTTGTCGATGTTGTTGCTTGTTTTTTTGTTAATTTATTTGTGTATTTGTATTGGTCTGTTTTTTATTTTTTATTTGTTTGTTTGTTCGTTCATTCATTTTTTGTTTGTTATTTTGTTTATCCATTTGTCTGTTTGTCTATTTGGGCGGGGTGATGTCGTGTGTTCCGGCGGCGATGGTGGTTTTTAGGATCGAGATGGGTGTGATGAGACATGAAATATAATTAAATTCCAGTCAATTTGAGATTCAGCAAAGTAGGACACTAATTGGAGGATTATAATTATATATTTGACTTCTAATTGTATTTGATGTGCAATTAATGTATTTTTTATATATAATCACAGCTGGTCTGTATATGTTATGATATATCAGGGCTTGATGTAATGTGCAATTGTTGGTCTTGCAATTTTTTATTGATATTGATTTGCTTGTATTTTTATTATTTTATGATGTATCATATATTGTAAAGCGCTCTGAGGGATTGTGATCCACAGTGCGCTATATAAATACTGTTTTTTATTATTATATATAATTTGTCTTGATATGGGGGTTATTATACAGTATACACATAACACATAATCTTTAAACAATTCAATTACAACATTTATAGAGAATTTATTCAGAAGTCTGAATTTCATTATTGGTCATTTAATTGTTCAGCCTACTTTATTCATTATTAATATTAAAAGATGTTTAACCGTCATCGTTAAAATATACAATGATAGCTATTTCGACTCGGGATTGTTTTATTTGACCTTAAGACGCAAAAAGGGCAACCCTTTCTTTAAAAAAAAAAATCCAAACAAAATAAATGTAACGGCGCGGCACTTATGGCCGGATCATCATCTATGGAACATGACACATGGTGGTTAATACAAACATGATATACACGATACCTACTACATAGGCAATTTCTCCACCCCACTGTCTTTTAATGCAAGATTGTGCGACATTGGCGCTTCTCGGACACGTGCCATAGACATATATGATTGCTTTAAACGATTTAAAGTTTAACATGTATATTTTTCGAAATGGCCAAAATATGACCGTTTAATTTTCGCTAGTAGGAACAAAAGTCGGAGGAAACTTTTTTTTTTTAAATTTCAAAAATATAATTTTAAACGAATTACGCTTTAATGAGAAAAAAAAAGATTTGAATACAAGTTTTGCATACTTCCGTAAAATCCCCTCTCCGAACGGCGCGGGGTCTATCATGTTCTAAATTGTATTTAAAAAGACATATTTGATTCTAAGACACGTGGAGTTGATAGACACAATGTTTTTAAAAGAATTTAAATTCAAATTATGCATACTTCAGCACGCCCGCACCCTCTCCGTTCGCCACCGCGTAGAATTGACAGAAATAATATTTTCAAAAGATTTTGAATTCAAGTTCTGCATACCGCCCCCCCCATCTCCGTACGGCAGGGGGTCTAAAATGTTCTAAAATGTCACTAAAGATACATTTTTAAGTTTTAAGTCTAAGACACGCGTGGAATTAACACTAATGATCTTTACAAAATATTTAAGGTTGAATTAAGTTCTGCATACTTCCGCCCCCTCCCCCCTCCCTCTCCGTACGGCACGGGGTCTAAAATGCTCTAAAATGTAATACAAATACATCTCCGTTTTTAAGACACGTTCCCCGGCCCATGTCACAAACCACGCACATTGGGGTGTTTGGGCGGGGTGATGTCGTGTGTTCCGGCGGGGATGGTGGTTTTTAGGATCGAGATGGGTGTGATGAGACATAAAATATAATTAAATTCCAGTCAATTTGACATTCAGCAAAGTAGGACACTAATTGGAGGATTATAATTATATAATTACAACATTTATAGATTTCATTTCGAATGAATGAAGTCTGAATTTCATTATTGGTCATTTAATTTTTCAGCCTACTTTACTCATTTTTAATCTTAAAAGATGTTTAACCGTCATCGTAAAAATATACAATGATAGCTATTTCGACTCGGGATTGTTTTATTTGACTTTTAGACGCAAAAAAAAGGGCAACCCTTTCTTTTAAAAAAAAAAATCCAAACAAAATAAATGTCACGGCGCGGCACTTATGATAAGGATAATTGCTGAGCTACTGTGCATTCGTCTTGATAATCGCTCGAGGCCTTGCATGAGTGCACCAGCCCTCGAGCGCCGATAGGCGCGAGAGGGCGGGTGCACGAATTTGCGAATGAATGAGTTTGCGAATGAATTATCTATCATACACTTCGCGACGCGTACCAGAACAAGTTGACAACGTATAGTCACTGGTTTGGATGACGATATTGTTACTCCTTAATATCTAATGAAACCAGATGTCTTTAAAGTCCATTTCTTGGTGAAAAATAAAGTTGTATTATTAAGTCGGAATGATCGTCTCCATACTTATCAAGCCTGACTTAATTCAAATTTTGAAACATTTAATTTCAAGAACGTTTCATATTTCAGAAAAATAGGAAAAAACATTTTTTTAAATCTTGAATATGAATAAGTGACCGAGGTAAGTTTCAATACTGTGAAAATAGTCGCAATAGCTATACATCTTCATATATGGTAATAATCTTACTTGAGTGGTTAGTTTTGTGTTCACCATAACCAGTGATAACGTGATTATCTGGAAAACTACTCAACAAATCACTCCTTTAGATAAATAATACGATACTGTTTATCTATAGGAGTAGAGGATGCCAAGTTTACTTACCATGAGGAAACCAATAGAAATGGAAAACACCTGAAGGATCTAGCCACTGAGAAAAACCTTATCATTACAAACACCCAGTTTCAAAAGAAAAAAGGAAAACTGTGGACATATACAAGCCCTGGTGGAAATCAGTACCAGCTAGACTATTATATCCTTATAAGGAATAAGTGGAGGAATAGTGTTATGAATGCCGAAGCATACAACACCTTTGCCAGTGTGGGCTCTGATCACAGGATTGTGTCAGCTAAGATGAGACTGAGCCTGAGGAAAAGTAATACAACGCCAAGAAAGAAGCCATATGACTAGAAACCCTTAGTTCTGACGGAAGCTTACAAGTGAAATATGCAGTTGAAGTGCGCAGTAGGTTTAAAGTCCTAGAGGATGAGGGAGAAACAGCCAGTGACAAGTATGACAAATTTATCAAAGCAAATAATGAAGGAAAAGGTCTCATAAAACACGTTTCTCCAGCGATCCAAGGGTAGTCGCGGCAAGAGATCAAATCAAAGACACATATAATCTATATTAACAGGACGTCACTGAGGGGAAGAGAGCTGAGTACAGGAAGGCAAAGCAAGGACTTGATGAAGCCTACAATCTAGCCATAGTAGAAGACCTGGACAGCAAGATCAAGGAAGTAGAAGCAGCACGTTCCAATTGCAAGCATGCTTTAAGCTGGAGGTTTATCAATGAGATCACTGGTAGAAAAGCATCCACCAAAGGTCAGCTGGAGGGAGAAACTCAAAAAAGATCGGGTCACAAACTGGTATAACCACTTCAAAAACCTTCTGGGGAGCCCACCAGACATCAGTAATGAGAATGAGGAAATCACACCAATCCTAGAAGATCTGGAAATTAAAACCGGGCCTTTTGACCAGGAAGAATATGACAAAGCTAAAAAAGTCAACGAATGGTCAATGCCGATACTGTTAATTACTGGGTCTTCAGAACCAGATTGAAAACGAAGATTGCTCAACCCACCAAACCAAACCATACCAATATACCAAACCAAGAATGGGTGGTTGCCGTTAGTAGCCTATATTTACATCAGCATGTCCAGGCAACACTTGGCTATTTGGAACCTAACAACAACATGGAATTGATGTTTACTTTAGTGCAAATTTTCAGTACGATTTTTGGTAGGATTTTCAGTACGGTTTTTGGTTTGGTAGGATTTGCCTCTCTCAAACTTATATAAGGGATATAGATTGCCAATGCAACCAATATCGCGGAATTGGGCTTATTTTTAGAAGTCAGACTACATGTATTTTCTATTGGCAAACAATAAGTGAGAGAGCACTTGAGCCTTGGTTTGGGAGGTTAAGTTGGCAACACTGAACGCACACCAGTTGAAGTTGTTGAAGTAGAGATTAATCCATTTAGTTAAGGGTTTAACATTTTGCATTAAGCAGTATAATAGAAGTTTAGGCCGATGTTTGCTTTTAAATCATCTTATGCAATTAAGTTGTTTACTTGGTTCAGAAATTGTAAAGGCATTGTCGGTATTATCTAAATTTGTTTTAATGGGTTCCTAGATGGTAAAGGTTCAATGACCTCCCATTAAAAGTTAGACTACATACATGTATAAAATGAAAAAAAAAGTTTTAAATCATACCTTCTGAACCCAGAAAAATTGGTTAGATAAAAATCAAACAAATATTAGTGATTTTATTTTCCATAAACTTCTGTTTACATGCGCATCTAAACGCTCTTGTACTCTCATACATTTCCTCTGAATCCAGTCCGTCTGCATCACCTGCCTCACTCCATCATATTTACATAAAGGGACTGTTCATTATTTCCACGGGAGGATGGGGGGGGGGGGGGGGGGGGGGGATGGGGGGCTGAGCAAATATCGCAAAGTCGAAAAAAGTGTATGACCTAATGCTACACAAAATCGTATGACCCACCCCCACCATACACGACGTTCACAGCAGCCAAGTAAACAAACGCTTGCCTAATATACACGATCTGTGACACAGCAGTGGATGCAAAAGTCAATGCATGTTCCCCCATGCATGGAATGGAACCGGGCACTTAACATTGTTGATCAACAATGAACATAATGGTCTATTAAATAGTACACAAATAATTCTCAATCAAAAATTAATTTTTAACACGCATCTCGGAAACACCCACAATACAACATACACAGAAAGAAAAAAAGTGAGTCATCATCGAAAAATGAGTCATTTTGTCCGTGTAGTGACACACTATGGCTCAAAATGAGTCATTTTGTCCGTGTAGTGACTCATTTTACGATAATGACTCACTTATTTTTTTCTGTGTAGTCAAGTGCATACAGGTTTGTACGTGTGGCATTACATTCAATAATGGGAGGGCAAGCGGGAGGGGCCAGGGGGGGGGACTCAATTTATCAGACCAATTTCCAACATTTAGGTAAATTGACATGACAATGAAAGTAAACATTTGTTGTTGTTTGGGATGACAAAATGAGGTGAACTTGAAATGTCAAATGGGCAGTTGTGTGTGTAGGATTTTCTGGGGGGGGGGGGGGGGGGGGGGCGGTAGGCAAATTATCCATACACCGACTATAGGCTCTATCTGCTGCGTGTGATCCCCCACCCCCAAGTTGATGCAATTCCCTGAATGATAGTCAAGGTCAAGGCCCCCGCATAAAAAGGGACGCCTGGTGGGGACCTGGAAGCTCATTGGATCTATACAATTGTAGTAATAAC
>CM069441.1:73908749-74125543 GCA_035610835.1 Ophiura sarsii | reverse complement strand
TGGTTATTTCAATCGAGGTTACGAGGAGATTCCGGGAGGATGGAGTCCACTCGTCAGCGATGAGAATCAATGGATAAAAGTTGACTTTGGTGAACTGCGTAACGTCACCGGGGTGGTGCTACAGGGAAGTTCAACCGCTGATTCATGGGTGACGAGATACAATGTTGAGTACAACCAAGATGTGGGGGAAACCTGGTTGTTCGTAAAAGATGCTAACCAGCGCACCATGGTGAGAGACATATCTAAGATTTTATAGCGAATGAAGAATTGCAAAAACTGCGAAAATTAAATTGTTTTTGGTTTTGAACACATAACTCTGTTAATATTCAGTCAATCATCACGTGTAATATCTCAAATTCAAGATAAGAAATTGCGTCACAATGTTGAAGTTTATTTTACTTACGTTGGTGCTACAGTTTTGGAGTTATCGAGCATCAGGCCCCTAAGCATACCCCTAAGCATGCCCCTAACCTGGTTACGGGCCTGTCGAGCATATACCGTAAGTTACTTCATCAATTAATGTGTTGATGCTTATGTATTTCCGTCCAAAGGAATTTTGGGGTAGCACAAATCGAAATACACCAGTGACGAGTTTGTTTGCGTATCCTGTGAACGCAATGCAAGTCAGGATACGACCAACAGCGTGGTCATTTTTCATCGGCCTTCGATTTGAACTACTTGGCTCATGCATATAAGGTATGTTAGAAGAGGGTGTTTTGATAGCCTACACTGATCCGATAATACTTCCGGAATTCTTGAACACCACTTTGAAACTTATATTATATAGACACGAGTGCAAATTGCAAATCGATGCCGGAAATTACGAGATCCGTAATCATTACAAAGTATTAACATTCATTGTTTCGTTCAGATCAGTGGCGTACCCAGAGGGGCCCTGCCCCCCTGGAATAACCCCGTCGGTAAAAACGACCCTCCGTCGGTAGATTTGCGATTTTGACCATGCGATTTTTTGTGCCTGTTTTGTGGACAACTTCATCGCTACCCCCCCCCCCCCCCCCCCCCCCTCACTTATCAAGATTTCAGCTGCTCACGGCTGCTCGCAAGTTGTACGATTTTTTTTGGGGGGGGGGGGAGTCTGTAAAAAAAATTGTCGGTACATCATGCCTATCGTCGGTCGGTACAACTATGGTCGGCCCCCCCCCCCCCCCCCCCCAGTTTCCAAAAGCTGGGTACGCCACTGGATCAGATGAACCCCAACAACATATGATTCCAAAATAGAGACATTATGGAATAGAGGTCAAATTAGGGTGAGGCGTAATGTAGACCATAAATTGTACGAGGAACCAATGATTTTACGTTGCAACCTCAAATTAGATTTTTATATGTATGGACGTGTTTCCTCCCCCGAAAAAATATTTGTGATTCAGTTTTTAAAGTTATCTCTGAAGACTTAGCACGCATAGCATAAACCCCAAAAGAAAAGGCCTAGTGAATCACTCTGTAAAATATTCAAAACTATCAAGTCATAATATTAATATAGTTGCCCCGTGGGATGATAGCTGATCTTCTACAGGATCTTCTACTTTACGCAAAAGCTGTTTTGAGTATTTTTATGAAACATCCTATAATGGTTAATCCTACATTATGTATATAATATAGAGCACTTGAATTTACCTCAAATCCGTTAGAAGTAACCTGCTTATCCGCCACACGTATCGATGATAGTGAGAGGTCACTTTAGTGGAGGCATGAACCACATAATTTTATGGCACCCTTATCATGGATTGTATTGTATCTCCATTGCTTTCTATGTAAATACCATCAGTTTTACCTAGACGAGATGAAGCAGACGTATTGTTTGAAATTAGAAATTAACTGTTTCCTGTAGTTTCCTGTGATCGATTACCATTTTAAAAAACAAACTGAGTGTATTGAATGTATTATGTTCATACATTCAACCCTGTTGAAAAGAGAAAATCATATGCTAGCAAGTCCAGCAGAAGATTTTTGGGGTAAAAAACCATTCTCAAAGAAGTACCCCTTCGAATAGACGAACTTGGTCTCAGTTGTGCTTCATTGCTTGTGTCGATATTCGCTATATTTAGATATCGATGTACATATTGCCAACATTTCACTGCATTCCTGTCCTAAAATTGCGCCAAAGCTGGTTACATGTACCGTAATAAAACTTTGTAATAAAACTTACTCAATGCTTGGTTACGACTATTCATGCGCTATTTTCACTTGACCAGTCATTAACCTTCGCAGCAGATATCATGATCCGATTACCACATAACGTGAGCGTATTGATCGATCCCAGTTAAAGGTATATTATGTGATCTTTCCAGGGAACGCCCTCAACATCGAAAAAAAAAATGAAAGCAGATTTTCTTGCAGATTTACATTTCTGATCATAAATCATGCATACATTCCAAGTTACAGGGCGATACGATTCTTAATTACTTCAAAATCATGGTTTTAGAGTGAAAATAAACTGTCGGAATCCCGACAGTTTATATATTTTCACTCTAAATTCACTCTAAAACCATGATTTTGAGGTAATTAGGAATCGTATCGCTCTGTAACTTGGAATGTATGTATGATTTATGATCGGAAATGTAAATCTGCAAGAAAATCTACTTTCTAAAAAATATCTCTGGAAAAGATCACATAATATGCCTTTAAGCCGATTGCATATGGATTGGCGGATTGACAGGTTACTTTTTTTAAATTTAAGTATGGTGCGCATTCCTCTTTAATATCAAACATACCGTGGTGACAACCACTGTCAGCAAAAATCAATGATTTGTCCCAATATCTCCATATATTGAAATTTGGCTTTGATTTAAATTCGATATGACATATATAGTTTATATAGTGTTTTATGTTTTTGCAATCCTCCTTCAGTACACATTTGTACCGCTTTGTCAAAATCACTCTACACATGTTAGTCTACTATAATTGTTTATCATACAACAGATCCCACACTTGTGGAGGAGGCTAACTTCCCTTGGTGATGAAGATGATGTATAGAGGTGTTGATTACTTCACATATGGATGTATAATTGCGAGGACGGCTACCGCGGCTAGACCAACAATGTATTGTTCTTTCTTTGTCTGGCTCTGTACAGTGACAAAGTCATAGCGCATTCCAATGATGGTACCTATTTCCACATGCGTGATTGTTGAGCGTTCACTGGCGTGAATGCATTTAATGACAATCACAAATGATAAGTACATAGGCCTATCGTTAGCTATACCTAATTTGTATTTCGTTCAAATCGGTTAGATCAAACGAAAGATATGTATTATGCACGTTTCTCCAAACAATGATGAAATTCAAGTTGTTCCACAGGAGAACCGCTGAAGAATGAATATAACTTTCAAATGAGACAGCACACTGCACACATATCGTGTTAGTATATATAAATAGTATAATATAAATATAATATAATATAAGTATGACTTATAGCACGAGGCAGCGTAGCTGCCGAGAGCTATAAGGAATTAATAGCACTCATCGACAGTGCTAGTATTAGTGATGATTTATGTGGCAGAACTATATGCTGTACAAACCCCTGCACAGTAGGACACTGATAGAACTTAGAAGTTTTGATTCAAGCAACACTGATCAAGATAAGACTGGCTGTGTATGTGCTATTAATAGTATAATAGCACATACACAACCACTCCAGAGTTCCACAAATTTCACTTATCGTACAGCTTCAGAGTGCTATAAATTTTACATCGTAAATAACCTGATTAATTATATCTCAACTTGGTGTGTGTGCGTTTAGTAGATGATTGTTTATCTTGATCAGTGTTGCTTGAATCAAAACTTCTAAGTTCTATCAGTGTCCTACTGTGCAGGGGTTTGTACAGTAGAGTTCTGCCACATAAATCATCACTAATACAAGTACTGTCGATGAGTGCTATTAATTCCTTATAGCTCTCGGCAGCTACGCTACCTCGTAATAAGTCATACTAATAGTATATACATACACCATGATTTCGGTATGTACATAGTTTCTAATTAATTGTTTTAATGTTATGGATACGTTTGGTGTACATTGTAATGGAATATCTTCATATTTTACCCTCAATATTATTATATTCATCAAAGATTAAAGATGTTCATATTTTATAAGATTTGTATAAGTCTTGTTGAGGTCTTATGCTACATTGTATAACGGTGGAACATTATGACATGCAATCGTGTACCTTCATGAAAATGTCACAAAAATATGAAACAGCTTACGTGTAATTTAATTTTTCAATAAAAATGAGAACATCTTTAGGAAGAAGGAATTTTAAAGATTTTTCAGTAAACGGGACCTGGAATTTTTAGCTCACACTGTATATAATGTGGAAAGTGTAAAACCTGTATATAATAATACGTTATGTGTTCTGTACTTCTCCTGCTTCGTAATCGTAATTTGTCGTGAACAATTTCCTTCAATAATATTTGTATATACTATGTAAAATAATAAGTATTGTTAACATAAATAATACATAAGAACCAAGAATGAGCTCCAACTCCATGCTTCAACCACATTTACTGTAACTAAGGATATGTGTTATATTTTTAAAGAGCGTTTACTCTTGACAAAGTAACTAAGCCCATAATTGATCTTGTATTGTACATCGTTTGAAACTTTTGAAACGCAGAACTTTTCAATTTTGGAGCCTTAGAATTAATTTGATATAATCTTACATTATTGTGACGTAGTATGCGACTATGCGACTTTACTATGGCAATTTCCCTGATTCAAACGAGGTATGCACTGTGTAAGTAAACCCGTAGAACTCATTATGATTATAACACCGTCTAACCTATCGGATGCACAATGCAGTGTCGCCTTATTGAATAACACCGTCTAACCTATCGGATGCACAATGCAGTGTCGCCTTATTGAAGCGTTTTCAAAGGTGATACTTATAACTACTGATATACGATCTTTTCTACACGATGCCTTTCGTTATAATTGTAAATAGCTTAACTTAGGTAATATCGATGTATTAATAACGCTGATGATGATGACGACGACGACGATCATAATCATGATGAGTTGACGACGATGACGATGACGATGAAGATGATGATATGGTGATGACCTGTTAGAGTATTATCATTTGTAAATATTTTTGTAGTTTTTTAATTGTTCTAATGAAACATTACATTACCCTACCTTTTGCTATTTAAAATTTAGATTGCATGAATAAAGATTTGATGATATTGTAGACTTATTATATCGCATATATGAGTCATACATGTTGTCCAAGAAATAGAACAGGAAAAGTTGCCTTTATATGGCTATGAATAACATTGCTGTCGGTCAGAGTGCTTGTGATTCTAAGTTTTAAAAGTCTCAATGAAGTTAGATATACAATTTAAAATACTATACTATAGGCTATGTGTTGTATATTTTGTAGGTCATAAGGTCACTCAAAACCACGAATTATATTATTGTTTACACTAAAAGGGGTACCCGAACGGCTGTTCGGGATACCCCTCACCGTATATTACCTTTTCTCATTTGTATTGATAGCCCAGCGGTAACTTACTTTTGACCCCATACGGAGACGTTATATTTACAATTGTACAACTCACCCCTGTTCATCGTTACATTATTTCCTATGCTTCAAAATACTACACCTCTACTTTAAAGGGGCACAGAGAGATCGTTCAAAAAATGAAATTCAATATTTTCACCTTATTTAGATAGATGACATACATAGAAACCCTCTCATCATGCTCATGTAAGATTTCTTAAAAAAACACAGTAAAAATGGAAAATAAAGAAATTTTCTCAGCATTTCCGAAGGTATATTAGTGCTTTTCATACATTTTTTGTTTTGGTATTTTGGTTAAAAGTCACCACCAATTGAATCAGGGAGGTCATGACTATGCATCATGTTACAAGCCATGGGTTGTCTTCAATGCTATTTTGCATAAACATGAAATAAATAAGTAAGAAGCCATCTGTGGCCTTTTATATGAATTTGGGTAGTTCCGATGTGATTACATCGAAACTCAAAACGCTATCAAATCCATGAATTTCACATGAAATACTGCAAATTAAGCTCCATAATTTTGGGTGGTGGTTTACGTATGTCAGCATTAAGTATAGGGCCTATGTGACAAACCTAACTTCTGAAAAGAATTAAGGGGCTCCCTCAATGAAGGACTCTAAGTGCCCCTTTAAAAAGTAATTACGGTTTTTTTGCTATTTTTTGGGAGAAGAAACAGTAGATTCTTGACCCCGATGTATAACGCCTGAAGCTATATTTATATTAGCTTTCGCCGCAGGGTAGTATCATAGCGCCCCCATTCTCTGGTTAGCTGCAACAGCTGCGTTCGGGATTACCCCGCGTTGGGATTACTCTGCGTCAGGATTACCCCACGTCGGGATTACATTCCGTTCCCCTAATTGTCAGTTGTTCGACTGTTGCTTATGATGTCCACAACCCTAATAGAGAGTAACTCCAGAGAACTTCCCATTGCCTTCCCACCGCTGCTTGAAAATGACACCTCATCCACATCAAACATATCTGATAAACCCGACTTTGCACAGTCCCGATTGATTCCTATGATTGGAATGCCACAACGCCGGGCAACTTCACGTTCAAATGTCAGTCTTCCGGTTGGATCTACTCTGTAATATCGGCTGCACACGGCAAGGAAAACACCACTCTTCTCAATCTGTTTGTCATTTTGTTGTCGGACATGCACAGGTTGAGTTGGTACGTCATAACGATTAAAGCACACTATAAGATAATGCGGAGGCCCTGTCAAATAACGAACCAAAGTTTCCTGAATCCAACCTTCGTCGTGTGGGCTGCAAGAGATGTAAACATCTATTCCTAGCTCGCTCGTTTCAGCTCGTACTTCTGTAGATGGCCATTACGACCAAGGGAATTAATAACACATGCTTTAGAGATTTATGTATGAACTCGCATAATCATGAATTTGAACGTTTATAATCATGTCAGGGAGTCTATAATTATGGGAGAAGTATCTTCCCCCAGAAAAACCCCGATTTCCTTGACCTTGATAATGTGTCGCACCTTGTCTAGGTGCCGCTCTAGCAATTGCCAAAGTTAGCAGATGATGTTAGACATGTTTGCCTTAATTTAGTGGTTTCTAACGTGATCATAAGTGATTGGTGATGGGCAGGATGATCCATTTACACTTTCTAGGCAAAAAAAGTAGGAGATAAATTAAAGCTTTGGAATAGAAGGGGATTTGAAATGCGGGTCAGTCACCTCGGCGGATAATCACTGCTGCTTGTTCATTATGATCAATTTATCATGTAATTGCTGAGGATCGGATTGAATAAATAAATATATATATACCTCTGATATGGTTTTATAGCAACTCGGTATAGTGTTATAGAATTTGTGTTAATTCTTTTCCAATGATTCTAATAAATTTCATTTATAGTCTTTTAATATTATAATACCCTATCAAATGCTGCTCGCATTTCGAATCAGTCTCTGACCATGGAAAGGCTCACAAATAGCTCTCGTTTCGTACCCGGATTACCTTAACTTCTAAATTAGAAGTTAAGGTAATGTGGTTCTAACTGACATATCAGTGTTTTCGGATGTACTTATTTTTGAAATCTTTATTTTGTTTTCGATTACATTTCTTATGTTTTATATTGTTTGCTGTGAACTTAAAAGGACCATATCTCAAAAACAACCAAAATGTTAGTTGAACCGTGTAGGCCTACTTCTCAGCTCCCGATTTATATAGTACAGTTTTTTTCAAAGACTCGGGTGTTTTTTCACTTCGCCGGAACTGAGTCTTGACACTAATACACGGGAATTCAACGTGATAGTAGCCGGCTGCGAAGAAGAATAAGTAAGAAAACGAGAAACCTAGTATAATGGTCCCTGGTTCAATAGAGCGAATTCACTTCCCATGCCATTTCCGTGTTGAATTCTTAACCAACCTACGTGAGTGAAAATTCCACCCGGGGATAACCAGCAATATAAGGCACAACATAACTAATAATTCATAATCACATCAATCATAAATTAATTGGAATTAAACAGAAGGTGTATACTGGTGGGCAAACTGACCTGCAGTGACCACCACGGATCTCACACACATCGTAAATCACGATGACGTAACGAGAAGAAAACAAATATGCTAATTCACTGCGGTCGTTTAACCGCGCATATTTAGATCTCTCCTAAAACGGCCAGATGCCACGTTAAAATACTGGCCGCTTTCGTCTACACTGGCCATTCCTTTCATATTCTAAATCAATTAGTTCAGCTTATTCAATAGGTCACTCATGAGAGCAAAAGTAATAATTCGAGGAAATAAAATGATCAAAAGGAACGACGCATCCAGTGTTTTCCTGCTAGAAAATTGATGATTGGGAAATTTGGTTTGGAATTATATATAATCTTTTTGTAAAACTATTCAAATCTAGCAAATGTAAAATAACGTCAATGACCATAACTGTTACCTTTACTGTCCTTCCCTTTGCTATAACCTTGCCCTCTGTTAATTACGATACGAGATTGTTTTCCACCTACGACAACAAAGTTGTTATCTCCATGTACATTGACTGTGATTGGTTCAGACTGACCGTCCTCGGTTGCAGATGAAGCCAGAGGGGATTCCTGTGATAACGAACGATAATGCGAACAAAATGGTAACACATTTCAAAATGCTATGAACTAAATTTTCGCAGTCTGTCAATACAATTGACAACCAAAATATTGATACAAATTTTAAATAAGAGTAATTCAGTTATACCCTTCACAGGGGTGTTCATATTGCGTGATGTTTAAGAACGACGCATACTACCGATGTTGGTGTGTAGGGAATTATAATTATGCAAGTTATTAAACGAACAGTATTATTGCAGTTTTTAACGCAAAATTCACAATTTGTTGGGTGTAAGAGAATTTCTAATATATTAAATAATACACGGAAGATATTGTTTTGATTATACGTGGCTAATAATATATACATGTCTTAATTGGCGTAATGTCAAGTGATAAACAAAACACGCTGATCGAAACCATGAATTACAAAACGGAGATATACGCCTACATTTACAGTAAACGGGAACAATTCCTCTCCACAATACGACACCCCATTCCTAAAAATTGACAGGATACTTTTAAAGTTATGATGCTTTTAGTAACGACACACTTAACAGATAAAAAGGTTTTTTGTATGGGATGTCATTATTTGTGTTGATCATTATGTGCTACTGTGCTGTCGAAACTTTTTAGGCATGGCATGGTGAGCTGTGATTGATTTCACACAATTTGTCACTGCTGAGGACACACTCGACAAACCTCCCCCCCCCCCCCGGATTTGAACCACGAACCTCCGGCACGAGGGGCAGAAAATTCCACATCACACTATGAGCGTCAAGGGTATACACCATCAAGACGCTCCCCCATAGACGCTACGTGCAAAGTAGGGGTCATACAATCGGCTCTAACTTGAGTTATCCCATACGTCCTTACATGACATTTACAAAGATTATTCCCAAGGGTTGTCCGCAAAACATATCAAAAGCATACCCCTTGATGTCAGACTAGATTTTTCAATATTTTGCGATGAATTTGATGTAGCGATTTCGGCCATTTATTTACGCCCCATAACTCAGGACGGACATTACGCCGATTTTGGTCGTTTAAAACTTTAAAATGTTCAAACTAGTGCGATTTTTTGGAGATTTTTACTCTGCACACTCATAACAATGTATAATACCCAAAAGTAATCAAAATAATTGAAAAAAGTCTATCAAAATCTCGCAATTTGTACCGCAAAAAGGAACTATTGCTGTGATAAACTTTCACCGGACGTGCTATCCCATAGTGCAATGGTGGTGTATACCCTCAAAGCTACCAGGTTTTTTGCCGAAACGCCTAAGCGTTGCGGCACATTTGAGGCGAGATTTATCACGTGATAGCTCAATATTCAGTCAGTTGCACCACTCGGTCTACGTCATAAGTACGATTAATGATTGGCTTGACTTATAAGATAATTATATTCACGTCCAATTACGTCCAATCGAGTAATTTGTAACATCAGTATTGGGCAGTATTTTTGGATTCGCGACTAACGTCGTCGTTAAACGATCAGTGATTGGATACCAGTATCCTTGGTAACAATCGACAAGGCCACCTTCATGCTTGCATTGTTCATGTTGTTACCGGAAATACACTCTCATTACGGAGCCTAGCCCCTCAACAACACGCAATGCACTGCACTGGCCGATAACGAAATGTAAACAAGTTTTGGTTGGGAGGCTTTTGTGTGTGCGATAGTGATCAGTGATGTGAATTCCCATTGAAAAGTAATGGGCCATACTAGACTCACATAGATTAGAAGTATAAACTGTGCCCCCTGCCCTCTATCGCCCTTAAAAAGTGAATGGGAATTTCCAACATATTGTATTGACCCCAATGTTATATAACCAGTGATAACCACTTGCCAACACTGCTAGCAACCGTATGTTAATGACTTGCTGACGGAGGTATTGATTTTGATAGATTATGTACATGCTAATCAGTCAGTCGTTACTCGTTAGCACACACAAAAAGCGTTCCCTGTGAAATGAAATATGCACGATTTCTTGCGGAAGACACGCACTCCGATTGGGCATACTAATTAGTTTAGGAGCGGCTTATTTCAAACCCTTCTCATTTCGTCATGGTATTGTCTAATAGGCTAAAATTTGAACTGTGGTTTAGAAAACCCATGAACTCCAGGTAATAAAAAGGATAATGGATATAACAATATATTTCTCATATAATAACAGTATTTCCTACCTTTCGATAAACCGGCACAATTACCACATATTATCATCGTGTTTGATAGCAAATTTCTCCCAAAGAAAAAATAACACATTTGAAAAATGTTATAAAGTTCCCGACATTAACATGTGAAACATCTTGGAAATAATGCAGTATTATACTCTGGAGGTAAACGATTACATCCATGAATGAAAATTTGCGGAGTAAAAATATACGCCATTTTCCAATACACAGACCAAATCGCTTATTGTAACAAAATTTCGTCAGACAGGATTCGAACCGGCGCGGGGAGAATCCAATAGATTTATAGTCTATAGCCTTAACCGCTCGGCCATGACTACTCATTGAAATGACCGTCGTGTTCAATAGATAATAAGCCAGTGGTGAACTATCGATTTAATCGACCAAAAATGAGTTATTTGGGGGAATTTTGGGGACTCATGTTATTTGAAGTAAAAATAACAATAATGATCGAGCATCTAATGTAACAAACAGAAAATGGGATATTTTCCTTTAAATGGTGCTAATCATGGTTTATCTTTGTTGTTAGGGGGGAAATTTGGTATCAAATTATGCCTAAAAGATTCATCTAAATGCCTATCTAGCCTGTTTGGTCAACAACAAATTAAAAATTACTCAAAATGACATAAACAAAGTGGTATACTTTCTTTTGTTGAACCCTTTACCATGTGTATATGCCCATGAATGTACCCAATAGGTTTTAATTGTCATATCTCTTCTGAAATGCCAAAAATATAGCGATATAAATGTATATTCATTTTATCACGTTCTGTATGTCGGTAGCCATCCCATGCTAAAGTGCGTTCAGGTTATTTCAAACATGTAATGAACGTATGGATAATACTGGATTCAAATAGCGCGCTTACTTG
Source organism: Ophiura sarsii (assembly GCA_035610835.1). Taxonomy (NCBI): domain Eukaryota; kingdom Metazoa; phylum Echinodermata; class Ophiuroidea; order Amphilepidida; family Ophiuridae; genus Ophiura; species Ophiura sarsii. Next base: position 74,113,895 of record CM069441.1, on the reverse strand, counting down.
AGGCCGTGCTACAAATTAAACTGAATGATAATAATCGATTGGCGATTGACTAAACAATATCCGCATCGGATCATGTGTACAGCGATGAATAGCTGTACCGTGCTTCTTATCTCTTTAGGTGTCTCAGTAAATATCAGCCAATCGATATGACAATGGGACCCTTGCACGCGCTATTCGATCCGTAACTCACCAAGGACATAGTTAGTTGAATTTATTCATCCACAACATTTGTTTAGCACAATCAGGGCATTGACCATATACAATTATGTCATTGTGCCCTATGTTACTTTAGTAAGGTCACGTCACGTACCAATGTTCATACACAGAGTGAACAAAGTTTGTGGAGGACAAATAAAACGAACCCGCGAAATTCAACAGACTTATGCATAACGTGTAAAGCAATAGGCGACTGGTCTCTATACTAGAATTTAAATAACAATCATGTTAAAGATCGGCAATGTGATTAGTGCTTTAATCATGGATCATCCCTTCTGTATCTATATACTATTCCTATGGTACATGCCATATTATAATGTAGTAAAGAAAGAATGCATGGAAAAGTACATGTACCTATAAGATTACTATGAGACTGTACATTGCTGTACATCCCTTACTAAAGGTCAAATCTAAAGGTATACCTTTTTTTGCTTTTTTAACACATTATTTGGCTGGTAAATACCACATATTTGATATCAATGGAAAGCTTGAAACACATTTTATCAGCTACCTTGACTTATTCTGTGATTAAAACTACTCTCTTTGAGAAATGCCATCTGCAAGTACGAAGTTTCACGTATTTCGCATGACATCGGTGTTCCCCACCTTACTGACCTTTTAAAAGGTATGCTATCCCCAAAATATGCCAGCTAGCCGGTAGCCTTAGTCCCACTCTTCAAAGTGTTATGCATTTTATGGACGAAATGTCCGGCATTTTTTCATAAAAAAGCCACCAAGAAATTGTATGTTTTCCCATAGCGTTACACACAAAATTACCCGGATGTGGCAATGAACAGCAACATTATTACGATTTCTCGACTATTGAGGGCAGTGCGTATAAATATACTAAAAACATAAGAACGTAACCTATGTGGACTATGTATGATAACTCACTCGATGGATAAATACATGTAGGCCTACATGTATAAGGCCCTGTACTAATTTGCACCGATATACGTAGCTACGTAGCTGTTTATAGTGAGTCAACTTGGTTTCATGCATCCTTTTTGAAGCGTTTCGGCCAGTTTTTTAGAAGACCTTGTTTATACCGATACTGATTCTAAATTAGCTACCATTAAAACACCTGGTCTGGAACTTTTGTATTAGGTGCATATCATTTAGATACGACAGTTGTCAATGAATATCATGTCTATTATAGCCTAGGCCTATAGGGGTAGGCCTATATGGATTGTAAATGGAATGGCTCATTGACACGGATGCTTACAAATTTTATACACGAGTGCCCACCCCGGATATATTATTACCAATTCATCGACATCTGTGTGAATCCTCCTTCCATTACACCATATGTGGAGAATAGTTTCTTCCGTTTCCATTTCAGTACGTAGATCCAATATGTGCATCATATCTTTATCTTTACAGCCTTGATGGGGCGCCTCACACGGACACAACAATCCGACCGTAAACTGTAGACCAGGGAAATCTCGACAACGCAACGTGTCTAAAATGCTGCACAGGTACTTCAAGACTTCTACCGGATGCCAGTCGTGGGCTGCTTTGATTGACACCTCCACTACATATTGGTTGTCACAGGGTTGTAGCTTTCGCAGCATGAAGAAGTAATTGGTACCTAGAGTGAAAATCCCGCCATCACTGAAAAGCTGACATTGGTCTTGGCCCAGCGACACAATATCGGAGTAGGAGGCGCATCGCGACATCAACCGAAGAAAGACAGCACTTGGAAGCATATGGCCAAAATCTATATACAGCCGTTTATTCCACGATATTGTGTCTGGTGGAAGAGATACCGTTGAAGGTAGCATTGATGGCACCTGAGACTAGTATTATACTAGTCTCAGGATGGCACGACATATATTTCTTCGCTCGTTTTAGAAGGTTGTCCGGTCAACAGTGCACTGGTCCGTGCGCGTTTCACCTTGCAAATAAGATCTTTGGCCTGCAGCATACCAATGATCGTTTCCGTGGACAAATGAGTTTCATCATCGCTGGCAAGTGATAATTTTGATACTATGATATGATCGAGTAAGTTGTATTCCAACATACCGGTACGTTCTAATTGTTGCCATTCATTGGTGAACCTACACATATCAACTGAGTGCGGTCCCGGTACCAACACCAATGCTTCCATAATATCAATCATAACTTGAGGATCTAGCACCACAAATTGTCTCAAAACACTATCCACTGAATCGTATATGATTTCACCATTATCGTGAAAGAATGTGAGCATTTCTGTTAACTCCTTCGTGGTATGAACGTGAAATTTCACCGCAATGTTTTTAAGTTCGGATATCGCTATGTATGGCGGATGAGCAGGTTCTGAGCGCGATTCCTTAAGAAATTCTAGAAACCGACGCCATCTTATCGGGTACTCCCTTGGACATGCGTTGTACGGCGCTCGCTTCTGATTGAATTGTTCTTCGCAAATGATCCAAGTCATCTGTACCAGCTGCCGAAACCTTGCTATTGTCGACAGCAAAGAAACATGACTTATTATTAAAGATAACATGTTCAGGACTATGGAGAGAATCTTTGAGATAGAGTTGTGTTTTGTGCATAATTTCCTCGTCGATGCAATCACTATGCGTTCCCACTAATAAAATGGATGAATTTGCGTGCTGTCTCACAGAGTCTATCCAAAACTTGATGCGTTGAACTGGTTCATCCTTCAAATGTGCCATCGACATAATAGTCTCTCTAAAATCCTTCAAATTAAGACTATGATATACACAGCGTGTTCCGACATAAATGTATGATGTGTGTTGTAGTAGAGTTCCTGTCCAGCAAAGTCCCACAGGCTAAGATTCAATGGTAATTGTTCTTCTTTCTTGGATTGCCGCAGCACTTGTTGTGCAACTTTAGCTGCCGCTTGATTGTAATCAAGTAGATGATTCCTATACATGTCCGCAATGATTAATGGTATAAGTCCACTTTGAAGAATCGTCAGGTAATTGCCCGCTTGGAACGGGAGATCTCTACCGGAAAGCTTCACTTGAATCCACCCGTAGAGGAGTTGAGGGGGTAGCGATAACCAAGTATGTTTAATCAGTACATTGAACAATGGGGATATGGACAAACGGTCTCCAATGACAAGTCCCATGGCGAAACCAACCCCAGAATAGAGACTAGCCATAAACAGGATTGCAGATGGTTGCTGAACAAATATCATAGAAAAACAGATGGAAAATGAAACCAATAATGACCCAGCCAATATATCTCGAGATATCTGCGATAGTTGAGCCAGTTGTCCCGCCGCATAAACTCTGATGGGTAGTTTTCGACCAAAGTATTCCAATAGTGGTAAGAACTGGCGACCTATTATGAACCCGATAGTGGAAATCACTTTATCCTCGGTAGATACTAGTATATGATCCTGCCATCGGTCATCCGTATTTATCGAGGCAATTGATAAAAGCTGCACAGCCAGAATGACGCTACGTCCCATTCGCGTTTGAAAAATGACTGCTATGCCTGTTCCTAAAGTGATTGATAAGCAACTGCAACACCATAGGATTCTTGGGAGCCCGTTCAGAAACAAATATCCAAGCATGTTTACGATAAAGATAGATTCAGCAACTCGACACAGAGAGAGATAAAACTGAACACGTTTTGTCACCAAGAGAGTTATGCAGGATACCCACATAACGCTGCTAATACTACTGGCTATTGATATCTCTTGGACAAAAACAAGTGCCAGGATGATATAAGACAATATAAAAAGAATGAAGCCAATGATAAACACACTGTGCAGGAGATTTTCAAGTTTCGATATCCGGGAAATTTGAGGGGGTCTCCAGAATGCCTTGGAGCAAAACCAGGAGACGATATCATTGAATTCGCGACGCTCTGCGACATCAATCTCACACCAAGCAAGTTTGATCCACTTCTTTCACATTGCACATTCTGGTATCAATTCCCACTGTGCTTGGTTGTTCTGGGTCGAATTTCTCTCCCATTAAGTTTTTCCGGAGACTTGTTTTGCCTACTCTTTCATCGCCGAGGATTTGAACTTTGCAGTAGTTTGCGGGCGCACATCCCGTTGTAACGGCTTCCCGATACAGTTCGTTAATCGTATTGGAAGGATTGACGTTGAAGAGGTTGATACTCCTACTCCTAGACATATGGTTGGCCATCTTTAATCTGTAACGCAAAGAAATTGAACGTTTATGATAAAACACCTGAATAGATCATTGTCATTTGATTAGTGAAATCACGTATTGATGCATATCACATGGCAATAAATGGTTATACCATTTCATTGAAATTTGTTATTGTTACATTGTTAGACAGATTTCTTTCTCAAAACCAAAACGGTTTACACTGACTACGCATGACAGTTTCGTGCTCTATGCTTGATTTCCTCATCTGACTTTCACCTCCAGGTATTCTAGGTGGCGTCCTGTCGACGGGAAAAGGTCATAGACGTGAATTAGATATAGACCCCTCGTCATTATTCTTGACGGTTCGCGGGTATGTGCCGCTCTAATGGGTTGCTTTTTTCAAAACATTCCCTAAACATGAGGTAATATCATGATCAATATGATTTATGCTGGAAAATCCTAAACAAGGGTCCCAAATTACAACCCACCACCCACCCACTCTTCCGGATATATTGATTCTCTAATCTTCTATAATGTGTCGCGCACACCCTGTCACACTAGACTAGATAATATGAAAACTTGCACAAATATAGGCTTTTATACAGTCCTCAAAATAAATAACTGACCAGGTAATAAATATACTCTTAACTCCAAAACTGTGTAGCTCCTACGTAAAAATATTAAATTAAATTATAAAGTTGTAAGGAAATCTCTTTTCTTCAATATGAAACATTGTTCATGAAGATCGGTTAATAATTGAGAACACTACATTGATAAGGATATAACAAAGTGCGGTTTACATTTTCACACTTGGGTTTTGAACACGCATGACAGCGTGACAGGTATGTGTATGGGCTGCATTGTTCAATTGAAGCATCCCCAATCCTCGTCTTACTATCAACCCGTGAGTTATCGCTACCAGTTAATCAATAATCTGCCTGTTGCTATTCCGAGGCTGGTTTCGACTAACAAAATGTTAAAATGAAAAACTTACTTTGTTTTGGTTTTGGGCACATTACTGAGTTAATATTCATTCAATCTTCAGTCTTCACGTGTAATATCTCAAATTGAAGAAAAGAGATTTCCTTACAACTTTATAAATTAATATTTGTACGTAAGAGCTATACTGAGTTTTGGAGTTGAGAGCATATTAACTACCTGGTCAGTTACTTATTGTGAGGACTGTATACAGCGTGTATCAAAAAGAACGCAACACTTTTTGTCGAGAGCTGTACGGTTACAGTAAAACACAAATCAATCCAAAACTTAAATATTCTGTTAGGTCTACTTATTGGCTATCACATAGTCAAATTACACCGATATCGATTATTTATTCGCTGAGATATTAAAGGTATAAGTAGAGAAGTGCAAAACACGTTTTACATCGTTCGTTCTAAAAACTTGGATTTTCCTGTCCGATTAATGTTATGGGTTAACAATTTAATAACTATGTAACCTTAATGTCTGGAATGGTTTATCTTAATTTCCTTTGTTTGAGTAAGGTGGTACATAAAATTATTGAATCGTGTAATCTGATAATCATCCGACCATTTGAATACGTCAATCACCCTTTTTAAGTTCTGAACCACCGATTGCTATGATCGCCACATAATGTCTATGGTACGTTCTTTCATAAATTAAAGTTCATAATCGATGCATTTTAAAACAAGGACAGCATTTTGAGGGTCGAGCAGCACCATAATGTCCCATTCCCATTCCCAACAGACTAACAATGACTGATTCATACAAGACAATTACTAACTTCACTGGACTATTCCATTTGTTTATCTTTTGAATAATGTGCCATACTGTTTTATTTATGACAATAACGAGAGAAAAATAGAGAGGATTTGCAAACAGACTTTGTAATCTGGATTTTCAAGTTGTGTCATTAACTATCAACTTATTTATTGCCAGATTTAATATTGATATGATACTGTAATAGCCAGACAGTTGATACCTTTAACATGACATTTTCTTCTCAGAATGATGAGTTTGATTCCAATTATTTATGTACAATGAGTTATTAAAGTGTCTTGCTAATATTTACCCGACAAGAAAATCAGGCATACAGGATAAACGATGTAAAACGTGTTTTGCACTTGTCTACGTGTATCGCTGATATCTCAGCGAATAAATAATCGATATCGCTGTAATTTGACTAGGTGATAGCCAAGAAGTAGACCTAATAGAATATATAAATTTCAGAGTGATTTGTGAGTTGCAGTAATCGGAGAGCTCGCGACAAAAAGTGTTGCGGTTTTTTTTATACACCCTGTACTTGCTGACATGATGAATGTTAGGATAATGCTAAACTCGAAAATTATACTTAGGTCTAAACCGGAAACTCAATGCAAGTTGTCGGCATTTCGCCATTTAGCTATAAATAAGATTACATATTTTTGTTTTTCTTACCTTTCCACTTATACACAGAGCTCCTTATGAGATATGAAACGCTCCGTATGAGATATGAATTCACTCTCTTCAATAGTACGACTTATTTAATCATAATTTCATCTTTCCTGTATCGCCTGTTCCAGTATTATTTCCGTTGTTAGTGGGTTTTTTGTCGATTTAACATTATTATTTCCTTCTTGGGGACTTAGGGAAGTTTTTTGTTGAATTTTGTGAGTGATGTAATTATTGAACTATGACTCAAATGCATATAAAAGTATACTTTGGAAAGGAAATGGATCAGAGAATCTAAATGTGGCATCAATTTTGACCAAATTTTGAGTAAAAAATGCCCAAATCGCTTGATGATGATGTAAAGACACTAATGAAGGGACGATTTTTTCTTTTTTAACCTAATCTAATATTTTTTTAAAATTTTGACTAAAAAGTTTAATTCTTTTTTTTTAAATTCCATTTTCACGTTTTTTGGCACTTTTTGATATTTATTTAATCATAATTTCATGTAGACATCTTTCCTGTATCGGCTGTTCCAGTATTATTTCCGTTGTTAGTGTTCTTTGTCGATTTAACATTATTAGTTCCTTCTTAAATTAAACAATTGAATGATTACCACTCTCGGTCGACAATCAAAGTTTTCCATTTAAGTCCACAAGGTCGTTTTTCAATTTATTATTTTACTTTACTTCTGCTAAGTGTAAAAGCAAGATATACCAACAGGGTGTGGGGAAACAGGTAATAACGAGGGAGAATAACGCGATAAAACTGATAAATAACACACGGAAATTCACTGGGACAAGCAAAACAAATTGCTGTGCAATAAAACAACAAAGAAATATAACTTAACAATAAAGACCGACGTTTCAAGTGGATATACCACCCTTCATAAGGCACGAAATATAAAAAACAATAGTGTTAAGAACTATAAAGAAGATAATGAACTAGACAAGTCCACCACTGTAATTATAGCACAATGTCAGTATAATAGATGTTGACTACTAGACATCCAAGTTCTGATCCTTGGTGTGTTTTGTTCCTGGTTCTGTTGGATTAATCTTTTTAATTTTTTTACTTTACTTCGTTCATTTCAAAGGTATACAGAGCGGGCCAAAATAGGTCAACCGTAACCTTGACAACGGCACATGTGCATTTTCAGCTGGATTGAAACGGATCCTTGATTCAATTATTAAAATTATAATCATTTATGGACTGTTGAAATCATACCCTAGGAGATATAAGTGCCTTTAATCAGAGTTTTCCATAAGGAAGGTCTGACAAGCTTTTTATATGTAAAATATGGTGCTGATTTCAAAAAAGTGAGATTGACGCCACTCACGACATTTTGACTGTTTTGGCCATTTTTTGACCAAAAATGCCATTTTTTCACCATTTTTTAAAAAAGTCGTCAGAGTATGGTTAACATTTGTTTTCAAGCTTGGTTTAAGTAAATGGAGAGTGCTAAGTTTAACTTGACATTTTTGATCCCGATTTATGGTGTTTCTATATCATTCTGACAACTTATTTGCCAAAAATGTCAATTTTTAGGCCAAAGTGTCATTTTTTTACATTTTTGTTTTATAAATCATGAGAGTATGGTAAATATGTGTTTTCAAGATTGTTTTAGGTCAATGAAGGGTGCTGAGTTCTAAAGTGGCATTTTTGAACACAATTTATGGTGTTTCTATATCATTTTGACAATTTATTTGCCAAAAATGTCATTTTTAGGCCAAAGTGTCATTTTTTACATTTTTGTTTTATAAATCATCAGAGTATGGTAAACATGATTTTTCAAAGATTGGGCAAGGTAAAATGAAGGGTGCTGAGTACTAAAATGACATTTTTGAACACAATTTATGGCATTTCTATATCATTTTGACAATTTGTTTTTGCCCAAAACTTCAATTTTAGGCCAAAATGTAATTTTTTTACAATTCTTGGTATACAAACTCAGATTGTTTATACAGATGTGTTTACAAGCCTATCTTATGCAGGAGCGGTACATAATACAATGACAATTCTTTAATTTAATGATTATTTTCGTAATTTCTTTGCCAATTGTTAACACTCAACATTATAACCTTAATTACAGTCGTAGATAATATTGGTCTGTATTTCAGTTTGTTTTTGATGGTGTAGTGGAAAGGTAAGAGTCCCAATATCAGTGTATATGCTGCTAATGAAAAGGTACTTGACCTATCTAGTCTATATTTCTATCATCATGATCATTATCACTGTCTTTTTCCGCATCCACATCTGATTCAACTTTATATTCATTCTCTTATTCTTCTTCGTCATCATCATCATCAACTTCATCCTTGTTAACATCTTCCGCTTCCATGGCTGGAATTTGATAACCAATAAACCAACATATGGTAGGTCAACTCTATTTACGTCTTTCCAACCATGATCTATGGGCTCAAGGTTCTCTAATGGATTAGGTGTGCATTCTTCCATAGAAATGCCACATAGCTGCACCTTGCAATATTTTGCAACAGTACGTCTTTGCATGTTCGATCTGCATATATCAACACCCTTTGGTTTTTTCTAATGGATGGTCTTGATTGCTCGGTTTGTAATTTAATTTCTATAGAAAGAGTTTTAGTCTGGCCTCACGGAGGACAACTTACCTGACCATAGAGAGAGAGAGGGAGAGCACACACATTGTTCTACAAGTGTATCACAATCAACAAAATTTGCGCTCTATCCGATGTTGCCTAGCCCTTCTAGATAGAGAGGATTTTTTAGTGGGTTCACCTTTCCCTTCAGTAAGAAGAATACTGTGTAGTCACACAGAATTGTACCAAGACGCTAGTGCAGATATATTGACACACCTAGTGTTATAACTTGAATGTCCAACGTCGATCCACACATACATTGCCGTTTAGCTGACTTGCATGTTATAAGAGGGTGATCATTACGTTGCACGGAAAACAACATTCTTTCATGGAACTGCTTTAGGCAGTACATTGAAATAGTAGGCCAGCATTGTATCGGTTTCAACGTGTGAGCATACAAACTCTGGTACCACATTATGCTCTGCATTTCCTCCTGAAGAGCTGCAACATCCTTCTTTGTCTTTATAACAGCTGCATACTTATCATCTGTCCATTCCTCGATTAGGAACTTGAAAAATATCATTTTGAAGCGTGGGGATACCAAGGCATGACCAAAACATTGGGGGGTGTAATTGGCCTGCGCCATGCACAAGTGATCCGGAATGACAATATGCTTGCACCTCTTGACTGTTGCTCAAAACAATCTTAATGCTTTTGACATAACTTTCACGGACAAAATGTACTTCTCTTGCTTGGGAACTGCATATGATTCTAAGACCGACTCTGCTATGTTGCCAAAATGAAGAGGTAAATCTGAGAGCAATGGCTGGATAATAAGCATAACATGGCATCATAAAGAACTGTATCAACTACCACTGGCTCTTTGTGTGTGCTCACATTTTCACGGGGTTTCCAAAGTTTGTACTCTTGACAGCAGAACTACAATCGAGGAATGAAAAGATGATAAGTGCATCTGTTATAAAGACAAAGATGGTTGTTGCAGCACATGAGGATCAGTGTCTCCAATAAAAAGCAAACTCTGAAGCCGATACACATGATACGAGGGGCGGTCAGTAAATAATGAAAGTGATCATGGTATGGGATGCATGAGTGATTCTATTGAGGCGATAATGTGATCAATACAAAGTATGAACCTTTGTCTTTCAAACAATACACTTTTGGATTGTTAGATACCTTTGGTTATGTAACGTCATTAACATAAACACAATAGGTTTCAGACACTGACTGAAATCTGTCAATTATTTGGCTGGATATGTAATATGTTGAATATGGGTTGATTGATACATTTGCGTATATCTCGGCAATGCAAGCATAAAAACAGATAACACTTGGCACATGGTTAAAATACACACTAATCTCTGTTTGACACTCTTTTTTAGATCTGAATGCCGTAATACGAACAAGAAGGGACCATCTCAAATACGCTTTTATTTAGCAAAATCCGCAATAATATACCTTAGAAAACAACAAAGGATAAAGAACAATGGAGGGATTATAATTTAATAAATTGTTGTGGGATGTAAAGCAATAATAGTGGGGATTTCAAAAGGAGCTGTTCATAAAATTTCCTCAAACCATTGAAATTATATGACGATTACTTACACAATACATATCTAGTAGCTCTAAAGATAACAGTAATAAGAGAGGTTGTGGCAGCCATCTTTGATTGATACATTCCTGTATATCGTCATTTTGACTATCACAATATGTTTACACATTGATTTAAGCATTTTTCATTATTTCTGATTAGAATTTGAAGGCACAGTAAGCTTTTATCTCAGATAAACGATCTCAGATTGACACAGCAAGTCAATAGCATCTGTCATTCCGCAGCATTGGCCATTTATAGAATTGGTCAAATTCGGAAATATCTTGATATGAAAACCACGGAAAGACTCATCCACGCATTTGTGACGTCACGCCTTGACTACTGTAACTGTCTTCTTTATGCCTTACCACAATATCTGATTGGTAAGCTTCAGCGTGTACAGAATTCTGCGGCTAGACTTACTGCAATGAAACGCAACCACGTCAGTGACATATTAAGGGACCTTCACTGGTTGCCAATCACCGAACGCATTGAATACAAGATACTGCTTATAACTTACAAATGCCTTCATGGTCGGGCCCCTTCTTACCTGACAGAACTCTTGAAGAAACACGAACCTCCTCGGACTCTTAGATCTTCATCCATGGACCTGCTGGATCCACCATGTGTAATTCATACCCGTACGTATGGCGAGCGTGCGTTTTCGGCAGCTGCCCCGAAACTGTGGAATTCGCTTCCCACCAAGGTTCGATCTGCTTCCACTGTCGAACAGTTTAAGTGCAAGCTGAAGCACTACCTTTTCACTCGTGTGTAATTTTGGCAATTCTGTATCTATATTGACTTTTGCGCTTCAATTGTGTTTGCCTTTTACTCATGTATATATTTTGTTAATTTGTTATGGTATTTTATGATTGTCAGATTGTGCGTATTCTTAATTTTAAATTTTAAATTTTAAATTTTAAATTTTTATGTTTTAAATTTTAAATTTTTAAATTTTAAATTTTTAAATTTTTAAATTGGTTAACTATCATATGGAATTTTCCAAACTGGTTAATTGCTTGAATTTTTCCTAAATTGTTTGATTTTCCGCAATATTAGTGATTCGCTGACTGGGCATTTTTTAATGAAAATTAGCTATTTGAAATACTGATATTTGTATACCTTTTATTCAATTGCTTCTCCTTACGTTTTCCTCTTATACTACACATTCCAAATTACACAGGGATTAAAGTTATTGTCTTTTGTATCATATTTACGCGAAGAAAAAAAATCGGGATTTACCTGCTTTTGATGTCATGTTATGCAATCTTCTTACCACGTGTTTCATAAAAACAATTCAAATTTCCCGCCAAATAACTGATTTAGCAGTGTCCCAAGTGTACTTACTTTGAGACAATGCTATGACGTCATAGTTCACACTTAAATATCCAAAACTGTATTGTTTGAAAGACAAAGGTTCATACTTTGTATTGATCACATTATCCCCTCAATAGAATCACTCATGCATCCCATACCATGACACTCATGCATCCCATACCATGATCACTTTCATTATTTACTGACCGCCCCTCGTACAAGGCTGGCTTACCATAGTGTATTGACCAAAACAGTTCCAGGACAGAATGTTGTTATCCGTGCAACAGAAACTGATGTCATGATCATCCTCTTGTGTCATGCAAATCAGCTAAAGGCCCTGTCACACCATAACGTATCGCCTCAACGTATGCCAACGTATGCGAAATATCGAAAAATACGTTGGTGTACGTTGGCGTACGCTGATATAAGTTAGGGGTACGTTGGGGATACGTCGTTTACGTTAAGAGCACGCTGTGATACGCTGTGACAATTTGGACCACGAAAAAATATTGAGCATGCTCAAAATTTCTCGACGTACTCAACGTAAGCTTAATACGTTCTGCATAAGTTCCCGGTAAGTTTGTGGTACGTTAAATATACGTTGACATACGCTGACATACGTTAGTGGTACGTTACTCGTAAGTTGGTATACGTTGATGAACGTAGGCTGGGGGAAACGTACAGCCAACGTAGTGATAACGAGTTGATGTGCCGTATGTCTAACGTATGCCTGACGTATTTCCAACGAGTTTCGACGTATTCTACCGTATTCACCTTATGCCGGGCGATCGTGTAAGGCCCTGTCACGTATCCATAGCGTATCCATAGCGTATTGAACGTATACATAGCGTATGACTAACGTATTGATAGCGTATCACTAACTTATAACATACTTATGACAGCGTATCACAGCGTATGCGAGCGTGTGCGAGCGTATGACTAACTTATGCTTAACGTATACTTAACGTATTCGTAGCGTATGTCTGCCGTGTTCGACGTATCGTCAGCGTATCTTCGACGTACAACGAACACGTGGCTTATTATGTCGCTGTAGCACGTATAAATACCGCGCCGATCTCACATTACATCATTCCCGCCGATGTCATCAAGCAGTTTTAACATGCCTCCCAAGAAGAAGCAAGCAACCAGGGGCCGAGGCCGAGGAGGAAAAAGCAAGAAGGCCAAGACAGACCATGAAGAAGTGAGGATGAGATACTCAAGGGACCCATTTATATACTCAAACCCTCCATAAAAGTTCCCAAAACGCCGAATTGCGCGCTAGCTGTACGGTAGCCCTGTCACACGATGGCGTATCGCCTGAACGTATAACAACGTATGCGAAATATCGAAAAATACGTTGGCGTACGTTGGTGTACGCTGATACAAGTTAGGGGTAAGTTTGGGATACGTCGTATACGTTAAGAGCACGCTGTGATACGTTGTGAAAATTTGGAACACGTCGAGCCCGCGAAAGATTATTGAGCATGTTCAAAATTTCTCGACGTACTCAACGTGTGCTTAACTTACGTTCTGCATAAGTTCCCGATAGGTTCGTGGTACGTTAGACATACGTTTACAAACGCTGACATACGTTAGACATACGCTGACATACGTTAGAGGTACGTTAATCGTCTTAAGTTGTAGGTTGGACATATAGATTTACCCCTCTAGATATTTTAATAGTTATCATCTAGGCTGCGTTTACTTGAACTGGCAACACTTGTCCCGCCGTGTACGAAACTCAATTTCTGCAACGGCATAAGTCACGTGTTCGTTGTACGCCGAGGATACGCTGAGGATACGTCGAGTACGGCAGACATACGCTACGAATACGTTGGTCATACGCTTGCCGATCGCATACGCTGTGATACGCTGTGATAAGTTTGTTATAAGTTAGTGATACGCTATCAATACGTTAGTCATACGCTATGTATGCGTTTAATACGCTATGGATACGTCCATTCCATCACCGATGTTGACGCAATTCGTTGGGAAGTTGAACGTTCTTGGACGTTCTCGGACTCTGACAATTTTCTAGCTATTTTTTGAATACGTCGGCATACGTTCAGGCCACGTTCAGGCCATACGCTATGGTGTGACAGGGCCTTAAACGGCTGCAATGTGCGGATGGACATTGGACATTCAAGTATAAATAACACTAGAAGGTGTGTCGATTTGTTGATATATCTGCACTAGCAAAACATCTTGGTCTCTGCGCAGCATTGTCAAGGTATTAATATCATGCTCTGACGGGGTGTGATCATACACATTATCCTTCTTAAGGAGAGGAAAGGTGAACCCACTGAATAAAGTTGAATTTGTTTCTCAATCTAGAAGGGCTAGACGACATCAAAGAGAACGTCAACTTTGTTGATTCTGATACATGTACATAGGCGTGCGCAGGATTTTTTTACCGGGGGGGGGGGCTTAAAAATAAATTTCATTGGTTCGCACCGCTATCCGCGGCAATGGTTCGCACCGCTATCCAAGGTTGGTTGGTTGGTTGGTTCGGTCCTGTCATGACTGACAGCTCGTGACCTTACAGATACTACGCCACAAATAACGATTTTCAGCAAAGGAGTAACAATCACGGAGCGGGTGTCCAGTAATCAACTTTATTTGGTCAATCCACCGGGAACGAGGTCTGCCTCAACCCCAAATATGTGAAAAATAGAGAGCGCCGTAACTTTTAAACTATAACTGTGATGAATGTAAAAGTATACAATTATGGAATGGAAATGAGTCGGAGATTCCATTTTTGATATCAAATTTCACTAAAAATGTCGATTTTTGAAAAAATGGCAAAAAATCACTTTTTTGGTTAAAAAAATCTTGGAGAGGCTACAAAGTCAATTTTGAGTTAAAAATGCTGAAATTTGCTAGAAATCCATAAATGTATACTTTTACATTCATCACAGTTATAGTTTAAAAGTTACGGCGCTCTCTATTTTTCACATTTTTGGGGTTGACACCAACCTTAACAAACCGTTCTTGAAGCCATGTTGTTAAGCTTGACTGATAATTACACAGTGATAGTGTTATTTAACACTAAAAAGGTCCAGAAAACGTTTCTGAAGCCATCTTGTTTCAATTGAATAACAAAGTAGTATAAAAATAATTGGCGCAAAGCGCGCAGGAATGTGCTATTGTAAAAATAAAGGTTTAGAAAAACGTTCTTGAAGCCATCTTGTTAAGATTGAATAATAAATAAACCGAGTGAAACTAATGCTCGCGTAGCGCGCAAAAAAATGTATATTTTAACTCTAAAAAGGTTCAGAAAACATTTATGAATCCATCTTGTTGAAATTGAATAGCACAAAATAAAAAACGATTCCCGCGGAGCGCGAAAAAATTGGCTATTGTAAAATAAAGGTTTAGAAAAATGTTCCTGAAGCTATCTTGTAAAGCTTGACTAATAAATAATCAGTGAAACTAATATGCGCGTAGCGCGCCAAAAACGTCTATTTGAACAATAAAAAGGTCCAGAAAACGTTTCTGAAGTCATCTTGTTCAAATTGAATAACTAAATAATTAAAATAAATGTCTATTGTAAAAAGAAAGGTTAAAAAAACTGTTCCTGAAACCATCTTGTTAAGCTTGAATAATAAAACATTCCAACTAATTGGCGCGTAGCGCGCAAAAATTGGTTATTTTTACACTGAAGTGTCCCGAAAACGTTCCTGAAGCAATCTTGTTTAAGCTTGAATAATAACGCTCCTGAAACATGTTGTTATACAGCTTGAATAAACATTGAAACCAATTCGCTCGAAGCGCGCAACAAAATGGCTATTTTAACACTAAAAAGCTCCAGAAAAACTTTCCTGAGCGTACAAACTGTCAGTGTTTTAAACTAAAATGGTCCAGAAAGACGGTCCTTAAGCCTTCTTTTATAACTTGAATAAGAAAACATTGAATCTAACTCGCGTAGCGCACAAACATTTCTAGTTTTTTCACTAAAATGGTCCAGTAAACGTTACTGAAACTATGTTGTTAAGCTTGAACAATGGCGTATCCAGGACTGTTTTGATGGGGGGCAAAATGTTTTATCTTTGTGAGCGGAGTGAGCGAAGCGAGTGGAGTGATTAGCAGGTGGTGTCCATGGGCCCGCCTTAGGGCCCCTGGTGGGGTCCAGTCGAAGCCCCTGGAAGCTCATGGGTTTTCGGCATTTTTAAGGCAAAGATTCAACATTCTAAAGCAAGAAGAAATTGGGTGGTTCGAGAACTTGTATAAAAAATGTCGCGAAGCGCGCAAATATTTTCAGTTTATGAACTATAATGGTCCAGAAAAATTCCCTGAAGCCATCTTGTTAAGCTTAAATGTTGAAACATTAGAACTAATATGCGCGAAGCGCGCAAAATTGTGATTTTTAACACTAAAAAGGTACAGTATGACGTTTTAAACGTCTTCCACATAATATTTAGAATATTTGGTGTGGTTCGAGATCCATTATAATGTTGAAGCCTGCAGAAAAAATGTGTGCAAAGCGCGCAAAATATTTCAGTTTTTGAACTAAAAATGGTCATGGAAAACTGTGCTGAACCCGTCTTGTTAAGCTTGAATAATGAAACATTGAAACTGATACGCGCGAAGCGCGCACAATTTGGCATTTCCAGTGGCGGATACAGGGGGGGGGGGCGGGCGCCCCCCGTAAATTTTTTCAATATACCTTTAACGTGTACGCGCCCCCCGTAAAATTTGACAATAGACCTTTTTTAGAGACATAGGTAGGTTCCGTTGGTACATTTGCCACTTGTACCATGCGATTTTTTTTGCCGGTTTTGGGACAACCACATCGCTACCCCCCCCCCCCCCCCCCCACCCCCCCCCCCCCCCCCACCCACCCCCCCCCCACTTAACAGAATTTCACGAGCTGACGGCAAAAAAAATGGGGACCTTTTACGATTTTTTTGGTTTCAGCCCCCCGTAAATTTTAATCCTGGATCCGCCACTGATTTCTAACACTTAAATGTACCTTTTCAAGAAAAGACGCCCCCCCACTAAACAAAAATCCTGCTTACCATGCTTACGGGCCTGGTTGGTGTGATTTGAGACCCATTATAATGTTATAACCTGTAGAAAGAATGCGCGCGAAGCTTGCAAAGATTTTCATTTTTCTTTGTTCAGCTTGGCATTTTTAACACTGGTATGAAGTTGTTAACGTCCCCCACATTAAATTTATGGGGACATGACCCCGTAACCCCCCTCCCCATTTGTGCCGCCTATGCCCCTACCCTTTCTCCTCCCCTACCTCCCCTCTTCCTCCTGCTTCTCCTCTTCCTCATTTTCTTTTTACTCTTTTGTCAATATAATGGGGGTAGGGGCATCCCTGGATACGCCACTGAGCTTGAATAGTTAAACATTGAAACTAATTCGCGCAAAAAATAGGCTTCTTTTGAGGGAGCATCATCTTCACCGTGACAATGATGGGGGGCCACTCCCCGCTTGCATTGTCTATGCTCGTTACCCTTCCTCCTTATCTTCCTTTTTATTTTTTACTCTTTTGCCGATGGGGGGGGGGGGGGGGGGGGGGGGGGGGGGGGCTGTCCCCCTGGTTACGCCACTGGTGATTCAGAGGGCCGAGCTGTTGGGTTTTAACTTGCCTGGATGACCTAAAGCTCTCCTTGCTATCAATATTTACTTTTGTTATAAAACACTCACATGGTTCAGAGACGTAGAGATAAGTGGGAGACACTAATAAAAGCTCCCGGCCTCTCCATTTCCCTCCCCTCCTCCTCCTCTCCCTTCCTCCTCTCCCCTCTCCTCCTCCTCTCCTCCCCTCCCCCTCCTCCTCTCCTCCCCTCTCTCCCCTCTTTTTTTTTTACCCTCTTGGGACCCGGGGGGGGGGGGGGGGGGCTTGAGCCCCCAAAGCCCCCCCCCCCCCCCCTGGGCACGCGCCTGATGTACACTTTTTGAACAATATAATGTGCTCTCTCTATAATTATAGTAAGGGAGGGTTGTCATCCATGAGAAATACAGATCGAGCAACAGCCCGTCTATTGGAGAAAAAATAGTGCCGATGCAGGTATTCGCTCACCATGTAAAGACGTACTGTTGCAAAACATTTCAAGGTCCATATATGGCATTACTATGGAAGAATGCACACATAATTACTCTACTAGAGAACCTTGAGCCCACACATCTTGGTTGGAGAGCGGTAAATGGCGTTTACCTACCGTGATGGTTTATCGGTAATCAAATTCCTACCACGCTGTCTGACACCACTGAAGTTCATGATGATGACGAAGAAGAATCAGTGAATGTGGAAAAGTAATGATGATAATGATGATTGAAATATAGACTGGATAGTTCAAATACCTTTCCATTATCCACCATCAGAACAATTTTTTAATAAAGACCAACAACATCTAAGATCATAATTAAGGTTATAATGTTGGTGTTAAAA
Source organism: Ophiura sarsii (assembly GCA_035610835.1). Classification (NCBI taxonomy): domain Eukaryota; kingdom Metazoa; phylum Echinodermata; class Ophiuroidea; order Amphilepidida; family Ophiuridae; genus Ophiura; species Ophiura sarsii. The sequence continues at coordinate 74,095,301 of CM069441.1, read as the reverse complement.
TGTCAAATTGCCAAATAAAACTTATGAAGAGGGTCATTTAAAGTATTTTTCTTGGAATCTGTACCGGTCTGGCATAATGTAGGCTTGTGAAAGACATCTGTACAAACCATCTGAGTTTTTATAAAATCAAATTGCAAAAGATGACAATTTGGCCAACAAATTGACATTTTTGGCAAAAATAATTGTCAAAATGATATAGAAACGCCATAAATTGTGTTCAAAAATGCCACTTTAGAACTCAGCACCCTTCATTGACCTAACACAATATTGAAAAAACATATTTACCATACTCTGATGATGTATAAAACAAAAATGTAAAAAATGACACTTGGCCTAAAAATTGACATTTTTGGCAAATAAGTTGTCAAAATGATATAGAAACACCATAAATCGGGATCAAAAATGTCAAGTTAAACTTAAGCACTCTCCATTTACTTAACCCACGCTTGAAAAAAATGTTAACCATACTCTGACGACTTTTTTAAAAAATGGTGAAAAAATGGCATTTTTGGTCCAAAAATGGCCAAAACAGCCAAAATGTCGTGAGTGACGTCAATAAGACTCACTTTTTTTGAAATCAACACCATTTTTTACATAGAAATAGCTTGTCAGACCTTCCTTAGGGAAAACTCTGATTAAAGGCACTTATCTCCTGGAGTATCAGATTAATGCAATACTATAGTATAGCAAAGATTAGAAGCACTCCCATCAAAAATACAAAGAAACAAATTGCCAGCAGGATTTATGTATTAATTCATTTTAACAGGGGAATGTGGCCTATATAAACATAAATAATATCTAATCATAATTTCATGTTGTTGGTGTAACGTAATTTTTTTTCTGGATGGCCACATTTTCCCCTGTCTACCAGCTCATCCTGTTTTCTATTGACTATTGTTTTCATTTTTCATTATTACAATCCAACTTTATGACTGATTATTGATTACCTATCTAATCTGGTGATTAACTTTCACCTATACAACTCATAATGGATTATCCAATCTGGAGAATGACTTTCACACCTATTTGAGATTATTGATATTCCACTTATATGTGTCAATATGCTGTATTATTATATTACTATTATTGTTGACAGCCTCGGATTTCCATGATGTTTGGCGGACCCCACTAGATGCTAGCGAGTCATTATTACTCAATTGTCCTTTCATAGCGATAACTATAATACTATAGGCGTATCAGCATCCCAGGAAGGTGTTCTGGGTTATCTTCGTAAAAATGGTAGCCTTTTACATGTTTATGCACAACCGATGCTCTGCTCAGACAATCTTATAAATATTGTAAACGACTGGAAATCAAGACTATACATGTGCACTGTTTTACAAAATATATCAAAGTGCGCTGCGCACTTTGATACATTCTTGAAACTTGAAAGTGCACATTTTACACTTTAAAATAATGAAAACACCCTATAACATAGTTACCGTTGAGACAAGTTGAGAATACATTGTACATATTAGTCTCAGGTCACAGTAACATGACCTTCTATCTTTTGATGAACGAAACAAAATAGACATATAGCCTAGAGTGACTAAAGTGGTGTCATGAGGAGCAAAGGAGTGAAAGGGGATTTTTATATGACAATGTTCCACTCTATTGAGAGTGAAAAATTAACTTTCACACTCATTTTAGAGTGGAAATTTTCCACTCTAAAACGGGTTGTCCTGCGAAATGCGAGTGAAGCGGCGAGCATGAGCGCTCAGCTTATAAAGGGCGATTTGATGACGTCATCAAGGCGGTTCGGCCGGTACCCAGGCGGTTCGGCCCGTATACCCAGGTGGTCCGGCCGGTGAGGACCCGCTGAAGAGGTGGTATGGGCCCGGTACCAGACCGGTGAGGACCCGGTATAGACCCGATATAGAACGGTATGGACCCGGTGACCAATAAAAATCAATGCGGCCGTTGACATTTTTTGCTGATTGTTCACCGTGTTGGATTCTGTTGTTTTTCTATTAGTATTAGACGGTAAGGGGCCGCCCAGCTCACACGCATACATGTGACTGGGGCATTAACGTTAAAGCAGGCTAAATATATATATTCTTGAAACGAGAAAAGTAACAATTTCACTTTAAGAAAAATCAAATTAGAGTTGATTTAAACATGCGGGAGTGTTTTTGTTTGTTTGTTTGTTTACACGGTCGGTTCCTGAAAAGTATGGTCATTCTTTGAAATTTGTAGCATGATTGCCTAATCATGATATCACCTATATGATTATATATGTTGTTATAATATGGATCGCATGTATGAGCATGCGCAGTGTGATAACTTTGAGAGTTACAACATGTCATAGCTAGTAAAACAATGCTTCCCGAGTCTGTTATTATTAGGGCTAAAATACCAATAATAGCAGCATCCAACATGGTGTCAGATGTGGGATAATGACAATGAACTACTCCCGCCTAAAGCTGTACGAGTCCTGTCGCCGTGGACGTCGTCTTTGACAAGAAAACAATGAAGAAATCATGTCACCGGGCGTAAAATATAAGCTTTTAAATGAAAATGAACTTCGTCAAATTTTCGTGAGTTGCCGATTAGCATGACGTCATACAAGATGATGCATCTAATTGCCTACGGCTGTAAATAGCGAAATGACTGAGCGAAATGACTGAAAGTTTGTTATTGAAATAAAACAACGGCGTATGAAATCATAAACTGTAAGATTCTATGAAATCCTAGACTGTATGATTGAAATCACATCATCCGAGAATGGACATTATAATAGTAAGTCCTTCAAGCGTGGACACCAGCTTTTATCTGTGATGTTATCATAATATTTACCACAGGAATACTACGTTTGCTGAGCCTTGATACCGCAAAATTGCAAGCAATACAATGGAGCAAGTGACAGTATAGTGAATATAAACGTGTGGCAGTACACGTTACCTGTTTTGTTGATAAAGAAAAAGTAAAGACGAGACTGTTGACATTATTAAGAATAAGATTCAATCGTCAGTGAGAGAAATCCCGGGTTGAACTATATAGATAGACATCAAGATGCCTTCAATGGATGAGATGCACATCAGATTCAATCGTCTGTGAGAGAAATCCCGGGTTGAACTTTATAGTTAGACATCAAGATGCCTTCAATGGATGAGATGCACGTTAGCCATCAATGCCTTCAATGGATGAGATGCACGTCAGTCATCAAGATGCCTTCAATGGATGAGATGCATGTATTAGCCAGACATCAAGATGCCTTCGCGGATGAGATGCAGAGCTCTTTGGTCAACAGTTGGACTCTCTTTAAAATGTCAACAAAGCCCGCAATAATGTAGTTGCAGTGGAGCAGACCTTAAGACTAAGTGTGAAACGGATCTGCCGGGGACTTACTGGTCATTGCTGTCAGAAAGCTGAGTGTTATGATACAAAAGCTTGAATCGAATATGGATGGATGGATGGACATAATAAATAAATAAAAATGTGTTGCAAAATCACATAGGCCCTACAGTAAAACATAGGCCCTGAGGAACATTAGTGAATGTTAATGTTGATTTAAAATAACCAAGTAAGTTGCTGTGCCAAAGAGTGAAATATCTTCTGGTGATTTTCATAAAGACTGTATCAGTGTAACTGGACATTTGCAATGGTCGAGAAGAACCTAGACTTTACAGATGAAATGACTCATAAAGGAGATACACAGCTTACAATAACAATTACAATAACAATACCAATGGCAATATAATAAGCCATGAGATAAAAATGTAAAATGTTTATGGACAATGAATGAACAATTGGATCATAACAAATGCTTGGTAAAATCACTAATCTATAACAAAACAAAAATGAAAGGAAGGGTGATGATTGGAAGTTAACCTTTTATACATAACTTACATGTGTTTCAATGGCTACCAAAATGTTACCTTCAATAGTCTAGTGAGACTCAGGTCATAAACAAAAACACTTGTTTTATAAAGAAGGAAAGATGTAGCATGATTGCCTAATCATGATATCACCTATATGATTATATATGTTGTTATAATATGGATCGCATGTATGAGCATGCGCAGTGTGATAACTTTGAGAGTTACAACATGTCATAGCTAGTAAAACAATGCTTCCCGAGTCTGTTATTATTAGGGCTAAAATACCAATAATAGCAGCATCCAACAAAATTCACCATACAAACGTGGAGGCTTTCTAAAGTCACGCGCTTTTATTGTATGTAAAAATTGCTTGAAATTAGCTCAATATGTTCTGAATTAGACATTTCTATAGTATTACGGTGGGCATTCTATCATGCATAACATCTCCAAATTATAGTCAAGTGCCTGGTAGAGTTTAAACTTTGAGTTTAATCAAAACCAAAGTGTGTGAGCGTATTTTCTGTCCTACAATTTTTAGCGTGATTTGCGCGCATTTTTAACCACATTTTATTCGCGCACCACGTTTCACACCCTAAAATGTTGATGCTTGTGCCACCACTGCCCCCCCCCCCCCCCCCCCCCCATGCAAGCAACACATTTACGCCACATCGCGCTAACAGTGGCGTTCACTCGGGGAGTCAACTTGCCACCGAGCCAGAGAAATATGAGATGGGGTGCCGTCTAGTTATATAATTGACTGAGAGCGGGGGAAGGGAGTAACGACGCGCTCCCTCCCCCAGCCGACGCAAAAAATCGAGCTCGGTAACCGACAATTAAGGGTGCACACCACTATTACAGTCCAACGCCAAGCTTCCGTCGATCGCGATCACGAATGTAGTTCCTAAATAACGGAAAGAATGGTGAATATTGACATGATATGTCACTCAAAATTATTGAATTTGGTCTATATTTATTCACTGAAGTGTACCTGAGATAATTCGAATGAAAAGAGTATACATCTACTGTTTTATTTGAAAATATTGGCGGAGAGATACACATTGGTCACAACGGGCTACAAGGTCTAATTTCGTGTTAAAAAATTCCGTATAAAGGGGGAAATACAGAAAAATGTAAACGGTCACCCCCATCTGAATTTTTGACCCAGGTAAGATCTATGTGTGTTAATAAATATTCCAAGATTTCATTAAATGAGTCGCAAGGTAACTCAAGATATTGCCGTTTTCCCGAGGCATCTTTCCCATAGAAACACGTTAGCGCGTAATAGTGGTATGCACCCTTAAAGGGAGCCCAGAGATAGTTTTTAAAACCAGGCGATTACGGGCTTTGTGGTTGCAAAACTTGGTTTGTGTAGCATTTTATGTTAGTTTTATATTTTGAAAATACATTTGAAGTAATAATCGCAACATTTGACACTATTAAATTTGACTTTTTCATTTATTAAAGTGCGAAATTGTCAAAATGGGCCAAACGGGCAAAGTCAGTCGGGTGCGCGCCTGACCGTTGCTATTTAGGACAATTGCAATTTGTTATTGTCGGACCATAATCATATTAAAAGATACCAGTGAGCGAGATTGTGTGTGAAAACTCGGTATTTTTATTTAGTTTACAAACAAAACATAACATCCATTGACATCAAAACAAAAGCATAATGACTCAGAAACTCATTCCACGGGCGTGGGGGGGGTGGGGGGGGGGGGGGATAGGGGATACCGGGGCAAAACGCACCAGAAATCAAAATATCGACATTGTTTTGACCTGTAGGTCTTAGGCCTACTGACATATTTCGTGAGAGTTTGATCAATACAACTTTGTGGAGTGGTCAGGCAAATGTAGGCAATCTTATGATACAAATAGTTTTGAAAATATACTTATGATATCTAAAATTTCAATATACATGTAGGACTACACGACGATTGAATTAAAAATCATGAATATTAACCAATAATGTGTGGCTTCGTGCATTTACATAAACATGTATACTTCCTTTCCCCCGGTATATTAGTGACAGTTATTGCAAGTATATCATGACCAAATGAATGAACATGCTTTGCTATGTTATGGTAAGAGTGGTGTATCAAAAAAGATGAAGCATGCATCCTTTTAACATTCAATAAGATCAAGAAACACGGGCCTTCGTTGTAAAAGTGAAAATTGATATCTGGGAATCCCAAAATATGACAAAAATTAAGGGTTTTTATGAATTTCAAGTGGGTATGTAGCTTCTTGTACATGTTGTATTTACCAAACGGAGTATCCAAATCGAATACAAATTTACCATTTAATTTGAAATTTTCTGCTCTTTAATATGTAATAATGATTTCTGAAATTGGATGAAAATGGGTCTCTTTAAGGGTGCACACCACTATTACAGTCCAACGCCCAGCTTCCGTCGATCGCGATCACGAATGTAGTTCCTAAATAACGGAAAGAATGGTGAATATTGACATGATATGTCACTCAAAATTATTGAATTTGGTCTATATCTGTCAAACTCTGTACATATTTTTAAGAAAAACTTGAAGACATATTTGTACTCTGAAGCATTTGCTTGATGTGACTCTCCTCATCTTTGTTCCTATTCGTGTTTATGTTATTTTGGTTGTTATGCAGAGAAGCGCCATGAGCGTCGCTTGCGGCAGATACCGGCGCTTTATAAATTACCATTATTATTATTATTATTATATTTATTCACTGAAGTGTACCTGAGATAATTCGAATGAAAAGAGTATACATCTACTGTTTTATTTGAAAATATTGGCGGAGGGATACACATTGGTCACAACGGGCTACAAGGTCTAATTTCGTGTTAAAAAATACTACTCCGTATAAAGGGGGAAATACAGAAAAATGTAAACGGTCACCCCCATCTGAGTTTTTGACCCAGGTAAGATCTATGTGTGTTAATAAATATTCCAAGATTTCATTAAATGAGTCGCAAGGTAACTCAAGATATTGCCGTTTTCCCGAGGCATCTTTCCCATAGAAACACACGTTAGCGCGTAATAGTGGTATGCACCCTTAATGCCAATCTCAACCGGCCCCCTCTGGCTACGCCACTGTGATGACGCGTGGGAACAGGCGCAGACCCCGGGGCAGACCCGCGTTCAGCGTGTACACGGTTGCTCTCCCCAGCAACCATCCAGCAACAACATGAGACGCTGTCACGTTTACGCATCAAGGTCACGTTACGTTTCCAAGTAAACCAAGTTGTTACACATCACTTTTTACCTACCGTTGGATATCTCACATCTGTGAACTTCGACGGACGTTTTGTCTTTGCTTCTACAAACTGCTACGTAGTTTTTCCATCGAATTGGCTTCCGCAAACCACTTGCGATTACCAGCTTTTATCATCTTTACTTAAAAGATGTCGTTCCATCATCGGTCGAATAGTGATCACTCTCGGATGAAAAGGCATCCTAAAGAAAACGAAGTACCCGACGATTACAACAACTCTGCTGAGGACATCCAACCAGTCGTGAGGGTTCCCCCGCGTATCCCCAGGATTAAAAGTAGCAGGTCCCTGAGCATTGAACTCATCAACAGTGAGCCGGAGCTCAACACCAGGTAGGGATTTGTTTAAAAGAATTTTATTCTTTCATTTTATTCTTTTATTCTATATCGTTTGATAAAATTACAGATTGGTACTTTTAGAATGACATAAAGAAATTACATAAAATTAATAGAAATACACACCGGCGAGAAACTGATTACGAAATAATAAACTTAGAAATAGGCCTATATAGCTTGAATAACTTTATCATAGCTAAACATGCACTTTCAAATGTATTTAATGCTGAGATCAAAATTAACAATCCATGCAATGCAATAGCCATGCATTTGTTGTTATAGCTGCAGGGAAATGCATTGTTTTAGGACTCTAAAAGTGCTGAAGACCTGTATAACAGTAATCCAATAAATTAGCTTTGTGTATTAAGCAATGCTTCTGTATCGTAAATAAACCTAAGGTTTTTTATAGGACTTTAAAAATGCTGAGAACCGGTACATTAATCCAATAAACTTCTTTAAAATGGTTTAGCTTAGTATTTAACAATGCTTTACCTTTACCTAGGCTTTTTCAGCCTCTGTAGGCTGAAGCCCTCTTTCAGCATCTTCCATCTGTGTCTGTCTTGTGCTTCTCTTGTCCATGTCGTTCCTCTGTATTCGGTTAATTCGTCTCTCCATCTTTGTTTCTGCCTGCCTCTTCTCCTTTTGCCTGTACGGGGTTGCCACTCGGTTGTTCTTATTGTCCACCGATTATCTTTCTGTCTCGCGATATGTCCTGCCCATCTCCATTTCATTTCCTTGATTTTTTCAATGATGTCTTTTACTTTAGTTTTATTACGAATGGTTGTGTTCTTTTGTTTGTCTCGTATTGTTATGTTTAACATCCTCCTTTCCATGGCTCGCTGCGCTACTAGAAGTTTCTGTTCAGTTTCTTTGGTTGTTGACCAAGTTTCGGCACCGTATGTCATGGTAGGTAGCACACATTGATTGAAAACCCTTGTCCTTAATGTTATTGGTATGGTTTTATCACAGAGAATGGTTTTGTTTCTGCCGAAGCAGCTCCAGCCTGCCTTGATTTTTATCAAGACTTCCTCTCTCGTATTGTTCTCCATTTTTATTTCCTTGCCAAGATATTTGTAACTTTCTACCTTTTCTATCGGTTCCTTGTCAATTTCGATGGACTCCTTTGTTTGGAAATTTGTCATGAATTTTGTTTTTCCTTTGTGCATTTTCAGACCAACTTTTCTGCTTTCCGTATTCAGACAGTTTAGTTGGGCCTCCAATTCCTTCACTGAGTTAGCTAGTAAAGCCACATCATCTGCAAACCTGAGGTCTGTTAGCCGCTCTCCATCGATGAGTATCCCTCTTTCTTTCATGTCTACCTTCTTGAACACCTCTTCCATTGCAGCAGTGAAAATCTTTGGAGAGATTGTGTCGCCTTGTCGCACACCTCTGCTGATTTTGAAAGGTTTTGAGATGTCCTCGTCGATATGGATCCTCGCTGTAGCGTCAGTGTATATATCCTCTAGGATTTGAACATATCCTTCATTTATTCCTATTTTCCTTAATGCTAGGAAGAGGTCACTATGCTCAACTGAGTCGAACGCCTTTTCATAGTCGATGAATCCGACGCAGAGCTTTATTTGGTACTCATTGGCCTTTTCAATTAGCTGGCTTAAAGCCTGAAGATGGTCAGTGGTTGAGAAACCTTGTCTGAATCCTGCTTGTTCCCTTGGTTGGTTTTCATCAAGCACTCTCTTCATTCTGGTTTGAAGGATTCTTGTAAATATTTTGTATGGGTGGGAGAGCAGACTTATTGGCCTGTAGTTTTTGATGTCCTCTTTGTCTCCCTTCTTGTGTAGAAGTATGACCTTTGCTTCCTTCCATTCCTTGGGGATTTTCCTTTCAGTAAGTATCTGATTGTATAGACTTGCCAGCTGGGTGTATATTTGCTCACCTCCGATCTTGATGATATCACTGGTTATCTCGTCTAAACCGGGTGCTTTGTTTTTCTTCATCTGCTTTACTGCAAGTTCAATTTCTTCAACTGTGATGGTAGGTATGTCCATTTGGTCGGGTGACAAGACGTTTTCTTTAACTTGATTAGACCTGGAGCTGTACAGTTCCTGGTAGAACTCTGCGCAGACGTTGAGCACTTCTCCCCTATTTGTTGTTGATGTTCCATCTTTCTTTTTCATCTGTCTTATTCTGGTTTTCTTGCTATTTAGTTTTAGTATCTGTTTTGGTCCTCTACCGCTTTCTAAGATGGATTCAATTTGTTCTCTTTCCTTTCTCCTGCTCCTCTGCCTTCTCTTCTTCCTTACCAATTTTACTGTGTCCTGGTAGTCTTTGTTTTGTTGTGTTGTCTTGTTGGCGGTTATCTTGAGTTTCTTCCTTTTGGTATCAAGCTCATCAATTTCCTTGTCTTCTTCTGATTTCTGTTTGGCTTGTTTTTCTTTTGGTGCTATTTTCTCAGCAACCTCCTTTACTGTGTCGGAGATGAGTGAATACTTGGTATCCACATCAGAGTCTTCAATGCTTAGTGCTGCAAATCTGTTTTTCAGCTCTATTTGAAATGCTTGTTTTCTTTCTGCCAGTTTCACAGCATCCAGCTTGTTCTTTCTCTTATTGTTGATGAAATTCAGCCTTGCCAGTTTCTTATTTAGTACTATCTTGGCTCTAACCATTCTATGGTCACTCCCAATATCTACTTTCGTGATCACTTCACAGTTCCTTAGTATACCACGTTGGCTACTCAATATAAAGTCGATTTGGTTTCTGGTTTTTCCATTTGGACTTTCCCATGTCCAGTACCTGCTTTCTTTCTTTTTGAAGAAAGTATTGGCAACAACTAGTTTCTGTTGTGAAGCAAATTCTAGTAGCATTTCGCCCCTTTTATTTCTTACACCAATTCCATGTTTCCCTACGAGGGATTCCTCTCCTGCTTGACGTTTTCCTATTTTGGCATTAAAGTCGCCCATCACTATTCGGTATTTTGCTTTGCTTTCTGAAAATGCCTTACTCACGTCTTCATATACCTCTTCTACAGCTTCATCATCATAGTCTCCTGTAGGTGCGTATATTTGTACTATGCAGAGAAATTGTCCCCCTGTAAGTCTTACTTTCAGTGCGATTACCCTGTTAGAATAGGACTTTATCTCTTCAATGTAGTTTTTGAACTTCTGATGTATTAAGAATCCAATACCTTTGGCTTTTTTGTTATCTTCTGTTTTCCCATGATTGTAGACAACAGCTATTCTAGCCTAAAAACCTAATTGTTTTAGGTCTCTAAAAATGATGAAAACTGATTTAACTTTAATCCAATAAATTGTTTTGTTTAGCAATGCTTCTGTCCTTAAAAAAACTGATTGTTTTAGGACTTTAAAAATGATGAGAACTGGTATAACTGAAACTAGAAATAATTACCTGGTTTAGAAAGAGATAGATGATGTAGAACCTTTTCTGAGCTTTTCTAAAGGCCAATTTACTGCTTCACCGCAAATCGAACCAGAGAGGTCACCCCTTTGCTTTATAAATTAAGGGCGCAACATAATGGATAGTCGGTTATTCCAGTGACAGTTAAGAATAACTGTCACTGGTTATTCATGCTATAGACATGTGACAAGAAATTGGTAGAAGTCATCCTGTGACGAATTCATCCATATTAAATTCATCAAATTTACATAGAAACCAGTGATTTTAGATTGTAATTACCTTTGTGTATAGGCATTATCGTAATGGTGAACCCGCCAATCCGAGGACCTTTGTCCCTACCAGCCGGCAATGTGAGGACAAAAAAAAAATGTGAGGACCTTTTTGAAGTCCTCTCATTTTTCCTGCATAAAAACGTATATGAGTAGGGTCCTTACCCCCTAAGGGTGTATGGTCATGTCCTCCCTTAGACGTCAATACACATACCATACAAATGTCCCTACATGTATGGTAAAAAAATAAAATGTCCTCAGATTGACTGTAACTTCTATACTTTTTTAAACGTGTTTTAATACGGGTCCTCACATGGGTTGGTATATGTATGTATGTGCGGCGAAAAACTTGTGACAAAATGAGGGCTTTGTTCTAGCATTTTGTCTAGGAGGATCTCTGAAATTTTCACAAATAATCAGCAGGTATATACACTCTCTTATTATTCCTATAATACAAATATTAATGGAGTGGTTTGCTTTATTTATTTTCCAAAGTTATCAGCTGTCGCCCTTTTGGACCATTTGTGGCGGGGGTAGGGGTGGGGGAGGTGGGGGCACGCTATACCTGTGTTTACCAGTGGCGGCGGAGGCATCACATTTGTTTTTGTTTGTTGTTGTTGTTGTTGTTGTTGTTTTTGGAAAGGGGGACGATTTCTGGGGATGCGGACATATTTAATACACGTGTTCCATGGAAGTCTTATAGGGGAACGGTGGGTCGCGAAATTTAGGGTCACGATCCCCGCGATGAGGGGAGGACAGACCTGTGATAAGGTGGGGGGGGGGGGGGGGGCATAACCGACTATTTTTGTATAATATACTAGAGTTTGACATTTCATTTACTGCTCCCCCTAATTACGTCACTGCCCCCCCCCCCCCCCCCACACCCGCTTTCACCACCTATGGTATTTACGTCTCAATGCTATCCTCTTCTCTCTCCTCTTTTCGCAGGCCAAACAACAGTCTGGAGCCGATGGCACCTATCGCTATTGATAACCATGATAACAGAGGTACGTTAATTGTTTTGTGGGACTAAAAATGTCGATAGATCTGTATGTGGCTAAATATATTTAAAAATATAAGTCTTGTCAATTGTCTAAAAAAAGAATCCCCTCAAAACTATATATTATGGAAAATAAAAACTATATTGCCGTTAGAGACCTAAGTTAGGGGGGGGGGGAAGTTTGTTTGCCCAAACACGCCCGACCCAAAAAATCTCAAAAAACCTATCTTTTTTTTCTTTTCTTTTTTAAAGATGTTTTTTATGGTGAAAAATGTATGTTTTAAATGATATTTTTAACTTCAGTTGCCAACAATCTGTCCTGGACTTTATCTATATCCATATTCTCCCTTGTAAACACCAATGAGGTGCAAATGTAAGATCGTAGCCAAATCTATAGCGAAAAACACGACATGGGGGCACTACACTAAATCCTTACGCGTTTGGTGTATGGTTCGGAGAAATAGTACCTATATCAATTTGATCATCGTCCCAGGGGAAGCAAATAGAAGTAAATCTTGCTTATTTTTTATGAAAAAGATAGAATAGAACCTCAGCATTGTTAATGTGGTCAAAAATCGTCGGAATCGAATACGCACGGGAGTCTAGGCTGCGGAAGGATATCGTTGCCGGAACCGGTGAGGAAGCGAAAATATCGGTTTAAAATGGTGGGGGCGCTGTTTAGGTGCCCGTAGCGAAAAATTTCATCTAGATGGGTCAAGAAAACTCAAGTTTAAAATAAAATTCAACACATATCTAATACATTCATGCGAAATAAAAACTTCCATCATTGTTACGTGGGGTAAAAATACGGTCTTGAAAAAAGGGCCGAAACGCGTGTATTTCAATGGGGGACGTATTTAGTGGTGTGCCCCCTTCGAAGACGTGTTGTTTTTGGCCTATTATGGTACCTTTTACTTGAAAAACTCTCATTTTCACTCTATTTTCGCAGTTTTATTTGTCAATAAGTTTCTTAAGATTACTACCATTAGAATAAAAGTACAATACAATATTTTAAATCAAATCTAAACACAATCATGCTGGCCTTGGCCACTAAACTTTTAACGAATCATCAAAAGGGGCATTGTACTCTATGTATAACAATGGAGGCGCCTATGGTTAGCGGTGATAACCTGACGGATGAGCAGAAGATACTGTCAAAATACAGCATACCTAACCAGAAATGTTTTAGAAATTGAAGTTGGTTCGTATTGGGTGTAAACAAATTGTAGGAACAAGGATGGTTACCACCGGTGTCATCTGCGGTATCCTGGACACAGGGAGGTAATCACCACGCTGCCAAGAGCCGTGTACATCTTACAGAACCACAGACCTGACCTGACATGCATAGAAACGCCATGCCGGGGGAGGGGGGGGGGGGGGGGAGTTTTCCATAGAGTGTGTCGAGCAGACGTGCGCAGAAGGCGACCACTTGGTGTTAGAATCTTCGACAGACAACAAGAGGAGAATCACATGCCACGGTTTGAAGAATTACAGCGGGTGTTCACCTCCATGTATCACCACATGAATTGAAAGATCACATGAAATATCTCTCAAACAGTCCCTTTTAAACCCAAACAGCTCTTCTTAGAGCTACCATTACTGAAAACTAGAGAATAGTGAATTTGTGTCGGACTTTGTCTGTATGTAATATTATAATCAAATGTTTATTAAATGTTAAGTTAGTTTGTATTACATTATTCACGAAACAATTGATAATGCATACACTTAGTTCGCCAAAATCGATGTCAGCCCAGATGGTGCCGGACCAGATGGTGCCGGACTGGGTGATTTCTTGCTTTTATACCATAGATTTAAAAATAGAGATCCAGTATGCCTCCGCCATTTTGAAACCACTATGGGGACCAAATTGGAGGTATGTCGGTATTTTCCGTAAATGCTCGTGAGCATTCGGAAAGTGCCATTCTTTCCGCGTATTTCAAACCATGGTCCAACGCGTACGCAGTCACTGCCAAAAATAACGCGGAGATTTTATTGAGTTGCGCGATCAACGGTCCGACGCTTCACTTCGGTTTTCTGCACGCACGATAGGCACGCAAACCGGGAAAATAACTGGCAACGGTGCCAATAGGCCACGTTTAATATTACTTTAATTCACTACTGAATCTCATACAAGCGAGTAAGCTATCAAATGATTGAAAAACCATGTGCGGCCCAGGACCGTACAATTTATATTACAGTGATGATGAGTGTGAACTTTAGAGAGAAGTACCGTGTTTTCAGATTAGCTGCCATGTGAACTTTAGTATATAAATGTATAGAGGGACACAAAAGAATTTCGGGTCATTCAATACAACATGGTGAATTATCTCCAAATTATTATTAGGCCTACCCGAATTCTTCTAAAAACAAGCAGCAAGGGAAATTATGATAAAAGAGCGGCCAAAGTTGCCCATACTGATGGGTCGTTCGGCCAACGAGCTTATGATATAAAGAATATACTTTTAGTCCAGTAACCAAATATGTCGTTCTTAACATGACCATAATGACGACACTAAGTACATGATGAGTCGTTCTTTAAATGCGGCCAACGAAATTATGAGGGAAAGACTATTATTAGTATTAAGAAGCGAACTTTTAGTCCAGTAACCAAAGATAAGTCCCTTTTTTAAGCTTAAGTCTTACCGAAATAAGCCTACATTATCAGGATGAAAACCCAAGTTGCTAAACACATTATGGGTCTGGATATGGAAAACGTTTTTCTAGTAAAAATATTGAATTTTGCGCCGTCGTAGAGACCCCAGCCGGAAGGGTGAGCGCGTCCGCAACTATACACTCTCTATCTGACCAAAGACTATCATTTTACTGTCTTTGATCTGACCGTCATATAGGATCCATCCTTTCAGTAGAGACACGAAAAACGCCACACACAACAGGGTTAAAGCTAATCAAGGACAAACTGCGCACACAAAAAATAAAATCGGAATTATTTATCAATCGCCATATGATTTATGTTTCAAAATATCATACACACATTCGAGATGTACCGACTATTTTACGTTACAACTGGCCAAAGGTTTCATGACAAAGCCCATTAAAATTGTTGATTAGGCCGCCCCTTAATATTACATTTACCTTAACATTTTATAACCCTTTTAACAATTTCCACGCGGCAGGCGTCTGCAGACGACAATCCAAAATAGCATAAAATGTTTTAAAAATGTCAACATTATTGAATGTCATTTTCCATATTTGGAATAACCATGTGAAATGCATTCAAATAAGTACAAACGTGCCTATTATTTGTTCAATTATCCTTGGGATACACATGAAAGTAAAGAAAGGTTTCTGAAAAATCTGTTTTGTAGTGGTTAAACCAATAGCCGCGTGGAAAGTGTTCAAACACTGTAGACAACCATTCCCGATTACCAATCGCAAAAAATCCCAAGTTCAAAATAATGTCATTCATGTTGTTAACAAAACAGGTATAGACGAGAATGAAATACATTCAGATCTCGAGTCCTACTAAACCCAAATAGGCCTACCATAAATAATTATTTAGAATTTCCAAAGGCGGAAAGACTTGATCCACTGCACTCCTTGCTGATTGGATGTGTAGGCCTTAGTCACTAACTGTATACATTGCCGCTGTCTTATTTTGTTTTAATTGGTGATATCTTACATGTCTAATGCCCCCTGATCTCAGGCCTCCCCTCGCCCCCCCCCCGCCCCCCCCCCCCCCATTACAATTTAAAAAAGAGAGAAAAGGGAGAAGGGCAGGGTATATTTGCCCCGAGTAAAGGGGTATACCGTCTATGTCACATGGTCATGGGTTGACAAAATAAAACGGCTGTCGGCTTGTCTTCGCGAGATGTCGTGTGTCGCAATTTGGCTATTTTTCAACTGTGTCGCAAGTCACGTGTCGCAAAATAAGTTTAGAAAGGCCTATAGTATTATTTTCTGCTGTGGTCATATATTCGCGGTAGGCCTACCGTTTGTACAGCGATAATACTATTATGACATTACTGTGATGTATGAGAAGCCGACTAAATATATAATAATGATATTATCTACATTTATCATACTCTCCCGCCACGTACGCGCTACACTTTTGCCAATATTCAAATATATTATAAAAAACAATATTTTTTCTTTCTTTGTATTTGTAATACTAGGCCTATATGATATCATTACCAAACGAAAGTACATGAAAGTGTCAAAATGATCTCTCCTAGTGTTAGTGTTTACATGACATTTAAAGTAAAAGGCCTCAGACTCAGAATTTGAAGGGAAAATAGCTAAAAAGAACTTCAGCTAAAAATGTTGGGCCTCCTCCCCTCAAAACGTGATAACGATTTATTTTCAAAACAATCTTCCATTTGCCGTTATCCCGCGACCCGGGGGTAAATGGGGAACCTATTTTTCAACCAACCCATTTATGGAACCTGTTTTTCAGCATAACAAGTTCAACCATCTATAGGCCTACTTTTAAATCAGAAAAATATCAGTATGCACGAATTATTTCTTACATATAACAAAAAAAACCTATCTAGCATTCATAAAAAAACAAATATTCAAATATTATTGTGCACCCCCCCCCCCCCCCTCAAAATATAATCCTGGATCAGCGCTTGCTAGTTATATGCTACAATATATCTTTAAAATAACCTTAGCTAGCGATGATAGCCACCTTACTTACCATGCTTACTGAAGATTATTATTATGCATGTATATTAACAATTTAACATGATTAAAGCCAAAGACAGTTATCGTCATTAAATAAAATTCAACATAATAGTACCAATGTTTTGACAAAAATGGAATTCAAGGGAGCGCGGCACTTATTTGGTCTGCTTGAGATTAATACAACTTGAGTTATTACGATAATCATGAAACCTATTTGAACGGTATGAATAAGCAAAATGTATTTTGTTTAAAACATATGAAAAATATGCTAAAGCATCAATATTTAAATAATCAAAGCGCAACTATGAGGAGAGTGATTTGAACTACGAAGCGTAAATCGATGAGCCTGAGTGACGGTTTCTCTGGCGGCTTTGGACCGTCAACATTTTAATTTTATACTGCTGCGGTATAATTGAAAATAAACTTTCAAAATGATCATTGTCTGTTTTCTATGTGAAGATTCAACAAAATACGGAACCAATTATTTCAAGCAAGTTACCTTTTGAATAAAACAGCATCGGACCACAGTGACTGCTCATCGCCCGTGTAGCGCGGTATTTACCCTGGTTCAAATATGGCGTTTTCGGTGTGACGTTCACGAAAAGTACGCAGTGGTACGCGCGAAGTAGCCCGGCGCGAAAACACACGCGACGATTGCGTTTTACGCGGAGAAAGTCACGGCTCATGTACACGCACGATGCTGCATTCGTTCTTTTCCGTGCAGTTCCGAAAAATACCGACATACCTCCAATTTTCCCCCCATGGTGGGAATCCAAAATGGCGACCGTTACACGTAAAGAGATAGGGCAAAAAAAATCGTCTGGTTTCTCCTTTATAATTCTGTGTTTTATACACAATTTATGAACATTTGGGACATCATCATTTTTCAGAAAAATGCTCTTATTTGAGAACCACAGATCGCACAGAGGTATGCTTTGGCAGTTTATCTTAGAAATACTTGTTCTTTCGAAATATGTAGAAAAAAGAATGAAAACTCAAAAAAAGTTTTGCTTCTAAGGGGGCACTACACTAAATAAAATTGGTGTATGGTTCGGAGAAATAGTACCTATATCAATTTGATCATCGTCCCAGGGGAAGCAAATAGAAGTAAATCTTGCTTATTTTTTATGAAAAAGATAGAATAGAACCTCAGCATTGTTAATGTGGTCAAAAATCGTCGGAATCGAATACGCACGGCAGTCTAGGCTGCGGAAGGATATCGTTGCCGGAACCGGTGAGGAAGCGAAAATATCGGTTTAAAATGGTGGGGGCGCTGTTTAGGTGCCCGTAGCGAAAAATTTCATCTAGATGGGTCAAGAAAACTCAAGTTTAAAATAAAATTCAACACATATCTAATACATTCATGCGAAATAAAAACTTCCATCATTGTTACGTGGGGTAAAAATACGGTCTTGAAAAAGGGCCGAAACGCGTGTATTTCAATGGGGGACGTATTTAGTGGTGTGCCCCCACATCAAACCTGGTCTTAGGGTTTGTACTACGGGCTGCAAGCCCGTCACCCTTGCATTCAACACGTGCCGCAGTCACTGAGATTTTTTAAACTGTTCACATTTTTTGGTATAGTGCTATTAAAACAAACGCATAAGAACATTTAAGTATAATTGGAACAAAATTGTTTAGTCTTTTTCTTCTCTAAAAGTGTCGGGGCAAGCTTAGAAAGCACTACAATAAACAGAAAAAAAGCAAAACATGGTAATCGACCAACCGACCCCTTTTTTCCTTGATTTTCCTTGTTTGGGCAAACAAAACCTTTTAGCATGATTTATAGCATGAGGCAGCGTAGCTGCCGAGTGCTATAAGGAATTAATAGCACTCATCGACAGTACTAGTATTATTTAGTGATGATTTATGTGGCAGAACTCTGCTGTATAAACCCCTGCACAGTAGAACCCCAGGACACTAGGCTATAGAACTTAGAAGTTTTGATTCAAGCAACACTAATCAAGATTAACAATCATCTACTAAACACACACACACGAAGTTGGGAATTAATCAGGTTATTTACGATGTCAAATTTATAGCACTCTAAAACTGTACGATAAGTGAAATTTGTGGAACTCTGGACTGGCTGTGTATGTGCTATTATTTGCCTTATGGTAGGCCTACACCACATTACATAACTACACTTCATTGTTATCATCAATGGGCTATTCCATTTGAAATCCAAACACCCTCTAGAAGACATATCTTAATCTTACCCACAGGGAGTGTGAATTTCAATGGGGTTACCTGCATGGGTAACTCTATTTGAAATCTACACTCCCTGGAATATAAACGTCATGGCTTCAATAGGGGTATATGAATAGCCCATGTCCAGATGTTAGGTTTAGTAAGGTCCGAAGTTTACCGCATCGGAAAACGACATTTTGATGAAAAGAAGAAAAAAAATGCACAAAAAACGTCCAAAACATACAATATACGGTATAAATAGTCTTGAATAAAACAATATAAATGCTAAAAAAAAATGCTAAAAAATAAAAAAGATGTGTTTTTCTGTAAAGTGTGTTTATTTTGGTTTTATAGATCGTAAATTTTAAGCTTTCTTGGAGAAAAGTACATCACAGAAAAATGCAAAATTTACAAAGCGGAAAAACGCGGAATTCGACAGTTACAAACCGGTAAACTTCGGACCTTAGTTTACAGACTGAAGATAACAATGATACAAACCTGAGATATCCAATTTAATTTTCAAATATCGTATGAGATACAGTTAATGTGTTTTCGCTGTACATTTTACGTTATTTATAGCTTAAAGGGGCGTGTACATCTCAAGTGTTTGTCCTGGACAAAAATCACATGACTCCCTACGTATCTGAGTCTCCGTGTTTCCATTTAATAATACCCATGGTGCAATAGATTTGCCGCGCCGAATTCCAATCGAAAAAACGTAATGGCCAACATTTTATGTACGAACGAAATACTAAGGTGTCTAGAATCGTTTCGAAAAGTAGTGTTATGCATTATAATGAAATCAGAATTACAATCTCCTTCAGCATATAATCAACTTTTGGGCGATAATCCTATGTTAAAAACGCACAACAATCGAAATATAAAGCATTTTAGCCCGCATTTTTGCCCCGATTCATGTGATATTCGTATTTTGAACTTTATGTATTTTATTTTCTAAATTATCTATGTGTAGTCTTCATTAGCTCAGTCGGCGAAGCGCCAGCTTCATAATCATGAGGTCAGTGGTTCGAATCCTAGGATTGTTATACTTTTTTCTGTTTGTTATTTACACGTTATTTTTAGAAATTGACAGGATTGCATATCGTTCGCAATATTTATTGAATGTTGAATGATATTTTTTTTCTTCTTTTGCAATTTCACTGCGATAAAGAATACCCTATAAATATATTGTGTTGACTATTCCGTTCAATTGAACTATGGAGACCCTAGCTAGTCTATCAATGAACATGATTTGCAAAGGCCAATTGTTATGTAAATAAGAAGCCAATCGGCTAATATGTCCTTGAATCGATTTTCTTATTTCCTATACGACCGATATTTGTATTTGCTGATTTGCACCAAACTTTAAAAAAAAGAGAGTGGTACCTTCAAAAATACGTTACGCGGTTCACGGCTTTCACGGCCTGGTGTGAGCGACTGTATATTTTGGCGTGGATTTGATACCGTGCTCAGTGGCGAACCCAGGGGTCCAGGGGCCGGTGCCCCCCTGAAATATCCCCGTCGGTAAACTTGAGCTTCCGTCGGTACAGTCAGATGCCAACGTTGAGTGAGTCTATTGTATACGAAGAGAATTTATTTTTCCCTTGAAAAGCGGATGTCGATATCGTGCAATTCAATTTATGCCAAAATGTCAGCCTTATACAATGACAACATTAAGGCATTTAAATGTGGTTCAACGTCATGTGACTAGGGGGATATTTCCCGTGGCGCTGACCCCTGTCTCATTAAAAGCTTTAAATTAATAACCTTCCACGATCATCAATTTATTGCTCTTTACATTGAATCCAAACCTAGCTTGCAGCGACACCGTTTTCACATTTAAAATACAATTTAGAAACTGGGTTCAATTTGGCTACATTTCGTCGAATACTAGTATTCAATAGTTCACCACTAGTTCATTATTATAGAGAACACATAGACACGTCAGTAAGTAGTTATGGCCGAGCGGTTACGAATATGGACTAGTATAGTAATCTAATAGATTCTCCCCTCCTCGGTTCGAATCCTGCTGAATACCTTTTTTTAGAAAAAACGATTTAGTCTCTGTGTGTTTGGAAAATGGCGTATATTTTTACCATAGGTGAATAAAAGTCGTGGCCCTGACCCCTGTCCAAAAATGTATTACAAATAAATATATTTTTGATCAAGTTTAATACGTTAGGAACATTTCTTGTGCATAAAGTTTTTGCTATGACGTCTAAAAATCATCAAAAATACGATGTTTACGATCGCATTGAAAATGCATCTTTATCGACTCAAAGATAGTAACAAAAATCGTGTTTTTTATTAAATCGGAAATGACATCTTACATAAATAGGACTTCCCCTTCAAAATGAGCCTAAGATGATCAAAAATTGATGGAGGCAATCCTTCACAATCGCGAGTTGTAAATGATCCGATTTTTATTTGGTTTTTTTTTTAAATCTCTCTTCACTGGCGGCCGGGGCGAACATAGACGGTATTTTCATGCCTTGACTTCTGACTGGGTAGATTTGCGATTTCTACCAGGCGATTTGTTCAGCTATTGTTGACAATGCCATCGCTACCCCCACTTTTCAATATTTCAGCTACTGACGAGAAGAAGAAAATTGGGTCATTTTTGTGATTTTTTTGTCGGTACATCATGACTTTCGTAACCCCCCCCCCCCCCCCCCCCCAGTTTCCAAAAGCTGGGTACGCCACTGACTGAGTGCTGAACTCATCATGTTCATTGCTGCTGCGAGCATCTTACTATAAATCTGTGTGGGGGTGTGTGTGTTTGTTATCCTTATGTCTCCGTTAGTTTTGATCAAAGTGGTGCATAATTTGCATGCAATATCGAGGAAATAACGGTGTGTTAAAGTTTATTCCAGTGAAATTGGTTAACAATTTGCTCCAAAAACAGCAAATCACCTCTCAGATTTGGCTCATAAATGCCACTAGAATTGAACAACATTGTGCGTTGCGCGTACTGCCGCGTAATCATACCGTGGTATCGCGTTGCGTGTCGCGTTTGCGCAAATGCTAACTGCTAGCTTCACTGTCTATAATCACTGTCATAATGGTATAATGATATATTACTAAATTCAAGCTATTTCACACGAGCATGTTTCGTCGTTGTTCGCGGAGCTGCGTCCAGATGCCTGAAATGTGCTAACTAACGTGCGTGACGATATCACGATTGACGCGCGGTCATTTTTTGAATGTGCCCGTGAGCACCTCTGGGTTTACGCACATACGAATGCACACAAGTTCGCACGCATAGAATGGAGTTGACCATAGCATTATGACACTGACTATACGCTACTTGTACGCAATCCTATTTCAAAATAAAAGCAAGGCTCTCCCCTAGTATCAGCGGGCCCAACCGATATTTTAAACCAGCTAATATGCATAAAAATAATATAATTTATTAATATGCACCGAACGCATTGTCAGCTATAACTTGAATTTCGTTTAATTCAAATTGGTCATTTCAAACGGGAGATATGTGCACTTTTCCAAGGTACCTCTATGAATGCAAAAGTTTAACTCACGCATTTTGAAATGTCAATCAATGGCGTGTTGGTATTCACAATGCCTACAATGGACAATGGGGTATATTTGGAACACTTTCATGTATAAATTCAAGTATAAAAGAAGTAGCTAGTGTACCCATATATGCAATGAAGACATTGGTTAATTTTTAACAAAAGTATTTGTCGTGATTTTCTAAAAACGGGACCTGAATATTTTGACTCACCCTGTATACAAACCAACATCAGATTTGTATTTAGAGAATAAAATATAGTTCTAATACTATATACGATGGTCTTATAATGTAAAGGCTGTACCATGGAGTCGTATATAGCAAAACAGCTAAGAACTATGTTTGATTCTCATTCATATTTAGATTATTGGTTATTTTGGTCTTTAATCAGTTTGTTAGATTTATTTTAACAACAAAAATAATAATCAAACAACATTATTATATATGAGGTTCAAAATATTTCGCACGGTCAAAAAAAATCGCACAGTACATGTACTATTTTGCCTATTTGGGCTGAATATACCAATATATAACCGCCCGCCATCTCGGTCTTTTATCATTATTTTCCGATTTTTCATTATTTTCCGATTTTTCATATTTTTCCTCCTTTTTTTAATTTTTAGAGGGGCTGGGGGCGGGGGCACAAAGGGTTTTTTTCTGTCAGGGGGGGGGGGGGGGCATTCCCCCCCCCCCCCCCCCCCCTGAGCTACGCCACTGGCGTCATCGCGTTAGCGTCCCCTACACAAAGTCGCCGCCGTATGCGTTGTGGGTATAACGCAGCGATGACAGGTGCGGGTGTGCTAAATAACGCGATTAATTTGAAGCAGGATGTTGGAAAACAGCTGGATTCGCCGATTTTATAAAGGGGGAAATTTGTTGTTGTTTGTTTAAAATAAATCTAACAAACTGCGTTATTTTATGATAAAAGATCAAAATAACTAATAACTAATAAACTAAATATTAGAATGAGAATAAAACATAGTTCTTAGCTGTTTTGCTATAGACGATGGTCTTATAATGTATAGGCTGTACCATATTTGTGTCGTCGTGTATTGACGCCTGCGGCGACCATACACGACTCCAAATATGGTACAGCCTATACACTATAAGACCATCGTCTATAGCAAAACAGCTAAGAACTATGTTTTATTCTCTAAACGTACAACAACTTTCCCCCTTTATAAAATCGGCGAATCCATCGAGCTGTTTACCAACTTCTTGCTTCGAATTAATTGCGTTCTTTAGCACACGCGCATATGGCAACGCTGGGTTACACGCACAACGCATACGCCGGCGACTTTGTGTAGGGGGCGCTAACGCAATGATCATGCGCACTGAATGTATCATTATTCAAACGAATCAAGCCCCGCCCTAAATGTCTCATAATATAAACTGCTCACAAAAAGTATCGAAACACTTAGAAATGATCCAATATATAGCGGCTCGAAAGGGTATGCATTAATCGAAGCAAATAACCAAGTGTATAATATTGTTCTGCGTATTTTGACACCTCGATCGATGAGATACGATGTATGTTGCGGAGCGGAGTTATTGTCATTTCGATGGTCGTGGGTCCAGTTTCAAAAGTGACAATCATCCTATAGAAATAGGTTTGCATTACTGTTTGGAATGATCAAATTCGTGATTTTCAATAGGGATAAGTGTCACTTTGGAAAGTGGACCCACGATCATTGAAATGACAATAACTCCGCCCCGCAACATCGTATCTCAACGATCGAGGTGTCAAAATACGCAGAACAAAATTATGCACTAGGTTATTTGCTTCGATTAATGCATACCCTTTCGAGCCGTTATGTATTGGATCATTTCTAAGTGTTTCGATACTTTTTGTGAGCCGTTTATATTGCGTATCGGATGAAAATCAGCAATAAAACACCAATCACAGTCCAGTGACATCCAAAACCACACCCACTGTAAACATGGTAAAGAATCTACAATATTGCAATGAAATCAAAGTAAAACAAAGTACACCCTAACACATAAAGAAGTTCGTCACACTTAAGTGATGTGTGACGATCCATTTTTACTCTTCAAATTAAAGGATGTTAATGATTTGAACAACCATGATAACGAACAACAGTTTATAACAGACGGGAACAATAGCAGACAAGGCATTGAGAGACTATTTATGTTTCTTTCAAACAAGTTTAAAACTTTCCACGCGGCTATTTTAGTTTTACCACACAAAACAGATGTTTCAAAAGCCTTTCCGAAATTTCAAGTAATCTCAAGAAGTCAACAAATTTCGCACGGTCAACAAATTTCGCACGGACACAAAATTTCGCAGTCCAAAAAGCACTGTAGTCAACAAATATTGCCCAATCCTCAGTGTAATGTAATGTGCTTACACGGAGAAAGCATTTACATTGTGTTCTAAGGAGGGTGGTTGAGAACTCCCAAAAGGAAACCATGCAACACGCATTGACAATAAACAGTTCCAAGTTTGTTCCTTGAGTCTTACTTAATCGTTTAATCACCTACGGATAATCATATCGTTCTTCCTTTCACTGAAACTTGACTTTTAAATACTGTTTACTATTCGTAAAGACGATATCGCTTGTCCTTCGGAAGCATCCATTTCTCAACAACAAAACTACTTCCTAGAAACACTGAATATCTGAAAACTTTTCTTAGACGATAGAGGGCGTAAACACTGATCAGGGACAGTTGGACATTACACCGGCCCCAATCGCACGAATCATAAAATTGAGCGATTCATGCAAAATATTAATACTCTAATCAACATGATAATCTGTGAGAAAATCCTAAATCCAAAACTGTTCATGAACTAAATTTGAAATCTGAATTTGTAATTTAGCTGTCAATATGACACAATATATATCATCATAGTACATAATCAGGACTCCTTATTAATGAAATCTAAATTTGGAGTGATAATCTTTTTGTGATATTTGTATAACTAACATGTACATGTCTGATTGGCATAAATGGTTAACTGAAACTAGAGCAATTACTTGTTGCTTTTTAACTCTAACACTGAAAGAATATTGAATAGTTGCTTTTTAACTCTAACACTGAAAGAATATTGAATAGTCCTGCTCATTCAAAGTTTCTAAATCTTAAGATATAACAATCTAACCTAAACATAAATGTAGATAGATTAACAATAACCCATACATGCATAAGAGTTAATATGGTTCAGAGTCTTTGAATCCTCCAGTTGATGGTTATAGGATCAGATGCATTGAATGGTCTGCTGGAGCAAAATTGAAAAGCAGAAATGGATTCACTAATTTGCACTTCCACTATAACTCATAATCAACAAATAAATGGCCTAAATTTCCAAAAAGCCACCAAAAGCGCTTGCGCTTCACAAAAAATGCTGATAGTCAGCAATTGAGCAAAATGGGTGATGCACTCTACTGAATCCTTTCTGTTACCTTGAAAGACCATAATTTTCACAGCCAAATGCTTTCATGCATTAGTGAATTCTTATCATATTCACATGGCTGGCATAACCTGCTGGTTTGTGCTTTGGGTTGGGTTTGATCCACTGGCAAAAAACACAGTTGTCACAGATCCATTGGAAAACCACAATTGTTATGACAAGCTGTACATAGCTTATACTCTTGTCACTGCAGAATTGTCCATCGTTGAAGCGATATTGTCCATTCTCCGTGGTCGATACTGGTTCAGGTCAGAAAAACACACACTTATTATAGATGATTCGCGAACGGAGATAAAAAATGCTGTACACAGACAGCTAAGAATGCCTGTAACACAGACAGCACATTCAGCGAGTAAGAATGCCTGTAACACAGACAGCACATTCAGCGAGTAAGAATGCCTGTAACACAGACAGCACATTCACCAACTGCACAAAACCAGCTTCCATCACAATGCATTATGTGCATCATGCTTTATCATAATCAGGTTGCAGTTGCAGAGTGGGAAAATGTTATCAAATACCGTTTTCATGTAGGAACTACTTGGATGCTCAAATCATGCTTTAATTATTTCTGATAACTGTATCTAACGAGCATATAAAACCACTGCCCAATTAATTTTGAAAATCCAAAAAATTGAACTCCAAACAAATGGTAAACACAAGCATGCATGAGTTTCCAATAGGTTCCTTTTAAACTCTAGGTATCTCATGGACACCCTTTTAAATCAAATAGCCCACTGCAACACCACACCTGGATAGCATAACAGTACTCACGTTGGGTTGGATTGTTCAGTCTTCAACCATAGTGTTCTGTTTCTAGCTGTCCATCCACTTTGAAGTTGTTGGATAACTTAGTCCTGCATCTTTATGCATCGTTTTCCAGTAACAAACACAGCTTAGTGATCGGTCGTATCAACACGGTGCTTTTGGTCTTGATCTTTGCGCTCCTTACAAGACCGCTCTTTCCTTTATAGGCGTCTTGGATAACACCCATAGGCCACGAATTCCTTGGTGCATGGTCATCCACTATCAAAACCACATCACCTATCTGCGCATTCCTCTTGGGCTGCAACCAGCGCTGTCTGGCTTGTAAGTCTGGAAGATATTCTTTCACCCATCTCTTCCAGAATAGATCAGCTAAGTACTGCATCTGACGCCACCGCCGTCTGGAGTAGATATCCTTGGGATCAAACTTTCCAGGTGGTAGATTAACTGTTGGGCGTAGCAGCAGTAAATCTTGAGGTGTTATGACATCCAAGTCATTCGGCTTGTCTGACATTCTTGTCAGTGGTCTACTGTTAATCGTAGATTCTATTTCACACATCAATGTGCGTAATTGTTCGTCACTACTACATGTTTTCACATGTTGTTCATTTAGCATGGCAGTTAGTATTTTCCTTATTGTGCGGATTTGGCGTTCCCAGACGCCACCATGGTGTGATGCCGCTGGAGGATTAAAATGCCATTCTATGTCTCGTTTGGTACAAAACTGTTGCATCTGGGTTTCATTCAGATCCTGCAATGATCGTCGCAGTTCATTATAGGCTCCAACCAGATTGGTGCCGTTATCTGAGTGTATTTCGCGAATCTGGCCGCGTCTGGCCACAAATCGTCGCAAAGCGTCAATACACGAACTGGTCTCCATAGTATCAGCTACTTCCAGGTGCACAGCTCTGGAATTCAAACACGTAAACACTATGCCATACCTTTTTCTTGTTGATCTCCCTTGCTTCACATGAAAGGGACCAAAATAGTCCATCCCGGTTCTAGCAAATGCTGGTTCATCTGACTTGACTCGGCATTGAGGTAGATCAGCCATCTTTTGGGTGGCTGTACGTGCCTGATGCTTACGGCAGATAAGGCACTTGTTGAGAATAGTTCGTACAGCTGTGTGAGCATTCACAATCCAATATCGCTGCCTTAATTCAGCTAAGACGTGATTCCTGCATTGGTGGTTCACTTTCTTATGAATGTCTCTGATGATCAAAGTTGATACATGGTGTTCTTTAGGTAGGATCAGTTGATGCTTGGCCAACTTTCAGAAGTCCATCTTGTAATTCTGGATCCAATCTTGCTATGATATTGGTCTTGCTGAGCACTTGCTTAGGATTTTGTGCACTATTCTTGAGTTTTCCCATTTTCTGTAGTTCCATTATTTCTTTGTGGAAGCTGCTCTCTTGCACATGGTGTATAATGGCTTCCTCTGCTTTGGTAATTTCAGGTAGACTTAGTATCTTATTTCCATCTGCTTCTGGAGTACCTGGTTTTTTAGCATCCTTTACCTTCTCTTGCAGGCATTTCTTCAATCGCAGCCACCAAGCTACGGCTCGCTTGAGTTTCATCCAGTCGGAGTAATGATGGATGATCTTGCTTACTGCGTCTTCTGTCTCATTAGGTTCTTGTAGGGCTACTTCTGGAGGTACTTTCTGCACTGTCGTTGAGCTTACTGATACACTCTTTATTTCTAGATCACTGTCATTGGGCTCCGGGTTGATTGGCCATACCGGCCACTGTGGTTCTGCTTCCCACAGAAACTCTGGACCTTGGAACCATCTTGTGGTTTGAAGTAAGCTGTCCATGCTCAGGCCTCTTGATGAATCATCAGCTGGATTCTGTGTAGTTTCCACATAATGCCACTGGTTTGGCTGTGTCTCTTCTCTGATTAGTCCTACACGATTGGCTACGACAGTGTGGTATCTCGACTTCTCATTATGTATGTACCTTAGTACAGTTTGGCTGTCCGTCCAAAAATGTATTTCATCGAACGGCATCTGAAGTTCTGTCTGTAACAGACGATTGACACGCACTGCTACAGTCGCAGCTGAAAGTTCGAGTCTAGGGATGGTCATCTGTTTCAAAGGTGCTACTCTGGCTTTCGCCATGACAAATGCACAATGCACCTGTTTCTCACTGTTTACGTACCGTATGTAGCTAACGGTGCCATAGCCGGTTTCACTGGCATCAGCGAAGTGATGTAACTCTGTCTGCATAGGTTGTCCAAAACCAACAGGCTTTAAACATCTGTCTATCTTCAAAGCGCTGAGCTTGTGTAGATCATCCTTCCACCTATCCCATACTCGCTTCTGTTCTCCGGTTATTTCTTCATCCCAGTCTAACTTATCCTTGCACAAGCTTTGCAGTAAGATTTTTGCTTGCAAAACATATGGAGATGTCATACCCATTGGATCATAGATGCTGCTCATGGTTGACAATATGTTTCTTCTAGTAGCTCTATTATTTACTTCATTCAGCCTGAAGCCTAGTTGGTCAGTTTCCACAAACCACTGTATACCCAGTGCTCGCTGCATCATTTCACTGTCAGGATCTAGACTCTTAACTTCTTTAGCTTTCTCTTCTTCTGGGATTGTTTTCATTACCTTCTGGCTGTTGCTGCTCCACTTTGTGAGCTTGAAACCCCCTTCTTGTAATGCACTTTTGATTTCTCCTGCTATCTTGATCGCTTGATCTTCTGTAGCCACCGACTTCAGCATATCGTCGACATAAAAGTCGTTGTTGATAGACTCTGTAACAGCTCTCCCATATTTAGCTTCATTGTCTACGGCTGTCTTTCTTAGCGCATAGTTGGCACAGCTGGGTGATGATACTGCGCCAAATATGTGGACCTTCATTCTGTAGTCTACTGGCGCGGTACTCATGTCACCTCGTGGCCACCATAGAAATCTCAACATATCACAATCGTCCGGATGTACTCTAACCTGATAAAACATGGACTCTATGTCAGCCATCATCGCTACTGGTTCTCTTCGCCATCTCAACAAGACACCAACTAGCTTATTAGTCATGTCGGGTCCTTGGAATAGGTTGTCGTTGATGGAGGTGCCCTTGTATTTAACAGGACAGTTGAATACAACTCTGACCTTTTCAGGCTTATGAGGATTGTGTACATTGTGGTGTGGTATGTACCAAACTTTCCCATCTGATCGCTGCATTTCTTCAGGTGGTACCTTTTCAGCAAAACTGCTCGTCTCGAGCTTGGTCATGAAATCATAATATTTGTGGTGTAACTCATGATTTTTCAACAGTCTATGTCTCAGCTTCTCAGCAAACATCTGTGCTTGTACTCGATTATTTGGCATGATGGTGTCACGGTTTCTTAGTGGCAACTTGGTCTGGTAGTGCCCTTCAACTTTGTCTACTGATTCCTCCATGATATTCAGGAATTTCTTATCTTCTATGGATAGTTCTTCTTTGGTTTCACTTGAACGTTCATTAAAATCAAGGTTAACATACCTTCTGAACTGTTCCTCGAGATGTTGGATGTGATTCTGCATGTCACTAACATCCCTTGTTCTGCTAAAATGCACTGACACTGCCTCAGCAGTCTTGGTAGATAGGATACCATAAATCAACCATCCAAGTGGTGAGCGAATGGCATATGGTTCACCAATGTTTCCGGTTCTTGTTTCTAAGGGCTGTGTCGTAGATGGTACGTTGCTACCTATCATCAGAGTAACTTTGGGAATGCATACACTGCCGGGTACTCCTTTCATAGCTGGTAACTTGATGGACTTTAGGTGTTTCCATTTTTCCACATCTGTTTGGGTAGGTATGTCCTTGTCTGACACAGGTATTTCTTCTTTCAGATATACTTCTGGTAAATCTAGAAATATGTCACCATCTATGCTTGCAACCTGCAGTGGATCTTGTATAACCTTAGTTTCCAGTACTTCTTCTGAATTCAAGGTCTTTAACATCAATTTGGTGTTTCTTGTTCTGGTGTTCAGGTGGTCATTAAGCTCCTGTGAAGCAAAAACCGCACCACATCCATTGTCCAGAAATGCATATGTGGTCACACAATGGCTTCCATACTTTGGTTTTACTTGTACTGGTACAATTGTCATTAACGGTCCACCAGACTTGGTATTTGCGCAGCCTGTGGTAACAGATAATGGAGCCATAGGCGTTTCTTTGGTTTTGTGCTGGTCCGTTGGCTTCGTTGCATCTCTGTTTTCTCTACTCGGATCATGTAGTGCTGTTGGGTGTCTCTTTTTGCACTTTTTGCATTTGCACCACTCGGGATTTGGACAGTCTCTCTTCATGTGTCCTTTATTCATGCATGAAAAACACAGTCCTGTCTTCTTGCAAAATTCCGATTTGCTTTCTGATGTGATGGCGGCAAACTTTCTGCAGTCACTTATTGTGTGATGAGTGCCAGCACCACAATACAAACATGGCAAGTTTTCAGCTTGGTTTATCTTATCAACATTGGATTTCGTCTCTTTTCCTCCCGTATTGAAACGTCTGTTGTTCTTACGGTCATTATTTGAGTCAGTCACTACCGCTGAATATACACTTTTCTTATGTGATATGTTGTTGTTGGCAGGATTTTGTTTGACTCTGTTGGCACGTCCCTGGTATCCAAGACCGGCTATTCTAGGATCGTTCTCATTTCTGGAAACTTGTGTCACAAAATTCTCCAAGTCTTCAAGTGAGGGAGATCTTTGTTCGACATCTCGGAACCTTCCCACCTGTCCTATCCACTGCTGCTGTAATGCCACGGGCAATTTTCCAGCTAGAGTCCTCAGAAATTCATAGTTATCCATGTGTGTCATGTCAAACTTGCTTTGTCTGGCATGTATGCAATTTCTTAGAAATATTGAAAATTTCCTCATTCCCTCCTTGTCTCCATTAACAATGCGTGGCCAATTTTGAGCCGTTTCATTGTAGGATGCGGCTAAAGTTGCAGGATGGCCGTAATCTTTTGTAAGTAATGCCATCGCTTGGTCATAAGCCTCTTCCGATGTTTCCAGTAGGATACAATCCTTGATCAGATCGTGAGCTTCACCTGTTGTGTATCGAAGCAACATATCCATCTTTCTGGCTTTGTTATTGGTGGTTTTGACAAGGGTTTCAAAATTCTTAAGAAAGGATGGGAATTGTCGTGGATTCTTACCATCATATACATCTACCTGCGGTGGAGGAAGATGAGCTTCACGTTGACTTTCTACCAGGCTTCTCAAAATTGCGACCATACAATTATCTGGACTCTGGTTGTTGTTTACATGCAACTGATTTGGTTCCCACGGTGAGTACATGTGATTTGGTGCATTGGTATATGTGGGTACCTGGCTGCGTTCATTCGGTGAGGGTTTATAACCGGGTGCGTCCATGCGTAATGGTGCACTCGGTAGTGGCTCTTTATACATCTGCGATTCCTGTTGTCGGTGCCATGCTGGTGGGACATGTTCCTTTATATTAGGTTCACACGACGTGTACATTTGTTCTGGTTTCCACAGTGGGTGCATTTTTTCGGCTTTCCACGGTGAGTACTTATCTGGTTCATATGATGGTCGTACTGGTTCACATGGTGGATACTTATCTGGTTCATGTGATGGTCGTACTTGTTCACACGGTGGATCCATCTGTTGTTCACATGACGAGCGTATCTGATCAGGTGAGGGCGCTACATATATCTTCTGCTGTGATTCACCAGGCGGCGATACATAATAAATCTGCTGTGATCCATCATACGGTGCATTATATGGCAGCTGTGATCTACCAGGCGGTGCTTTGTACGGCTGCTGTGATCTACCAGGCGGTGCGTTATACGCCTGCGTTGATTTACCAGGTGGTGCGTTATACGCCTGCTGTTGGCTACCAGACGGTGCGTTATACGCCTGCGTTGATTTACCAGGCGGTGCGTTATACGCCTGCTGTGATCCACCAGGCGGTGCGTTATACGCCTGCTGTGATCCACGAGGCGGTGCTTTGTACGACTGCTGTGATCCACCAGGCAGTGCGTCATATACCTGCTTTGATTTACCAGGCGGTGCGTTGTATACCTGCTGTTGGCTACCAGACGGTGCGTTATACGCCTGCTGTTGGCTACCATGCGGTGCATTATACGCGTGCTGTTGACTGCCAGACGGTGCGTTATACGCCTGCTGTGATCCACAAGGAGCTTCATTTTGTTCATATGTGATCATTATCTTTTCTGCTCTATTTGTTATTGCTTTAGTCATTTTAGTAACATCTTCTGAGCCAATTTCAGATTTTTCTTCATAAATCTTTGAGATCGCTCTCGCTGCTTCCAATTGAGACTCTATTTGTAATGTTTCTTGTTTGTAATCCAGCTCGGCTTTCATGTTTATCAGCTCTCGTCGTCGCTGCTGCCGTGCGAAATCTTCTTCGTCAATCATTTGGGTTATCTTTTGTTGGCTTGTTTCAAAGTGGCGCTGGTTCTTTAAATAAGCTACTTTTGCCTCCAGCTCTATTTCTGCAGCCAATGCTCTGGCTCTTTCCGACCTTTGGCTTTGATTAGATGAAGTTGATTTAGAACCCATTTGTGAAATACTGTCCTCTGGACGTACATTGACACTTTCAGTTGTGGCCCCGGCCCCAATACTGGCTTCAGACCCTGGACCTGGTTTGTCCATGGTGGTGCTGGTCATGGTCTATACAATACTAGCTTTTATTTTAAAGTTCTGCTTCTGCTAGTTATTACTATTATTTATTATTGCAAATGTTCCTGGCTGAAATACCGGTTGTGTATGCTCTGGTATGGACAGTCACATCATTGACAATTCACTCATGAAAGTTACCCTGTTGGTAAGCTTGACTTGAATAAATCTTGGCTATATCTTGTTTTTCTGTTCACAGACCACCGAACAGCTTATCGGTGTACTTTTCATCAATATTTAGATGACCATTGGCATTTCCAATGTTCTTTCTGATAGTTTTCTCTCATTGTGGTTGTTGGCAGACAACATCCTAAATCTAGTGACTGATGTCCTACACCGTCTGGACGGCGCAAATGACGTAACGCGAGTTGTGCACGTAAGGGCGCACAGCACTAAATCACTCCTCGTTTTGTGTAATGGTAGTAAGTTCCGGCAAAAACAAAAAACGATTTTGTGATTAATGGGGTCCTTTGGGAATCAGTTTGGCGTGAGGGTAGCATTTCATAATTAAAATGAAAGATAATCTCTTGTACTTTGATCAGGATATTGCAAAATATTGATTTTCGATTGTATTGACAATTTATCACGTGGATGAACACACGTGATCGGAGGCGGTTAGAAGGCGAGCGTCCGGGCTGAAAATAGGGGTGGCGCTGTTTAAATGATCGTATCGTAAAATCTAATTGGAAGGTGTAACACTTCTTGACGATTTTATGAAATTTGAATGTTTGTTAATTAGAATAAAGCATTCGAGACATTCCAAAAATGGTTACTAAGGGCCCAAAATAGCCACTCTTTTAGCCCTAATTTACATGTAATCCAATGGGCGGTTTATTTAGTGCTGTGCCCCCTTAAACACGCAGTGGTGACACTCGATTTATATCGATTTGCATTGATTTTGAGTCTATAAAAGAGGTAATTTTATCTTAATTTCAAAGAAAAACATATTTCTGTCCATGCCATACATAAATATCATGAACACGACCCAATTTTCTTACAAATTTGGAGCAAAAACGGTTGAAGAGCATAATTTTACTAACAATTCCTTGTTTTTGATTTTAATCACAATAATGGACCCCCTCGCCATGGTTATCCGATTATAAACCTACATATCTATGCTCGTTTTATCAATCAGAGGCTTAACAAATAAATTTGAAATAAATGTTGTTAAACCCATTTGTCATTGATATCAAATCATGTCGGGGGGGGGGGGGGGGGGGGTGGCCAGGTTTAATTTGGGCCTAAATTAAGACAAAAATAAGGCTTTTAAACTATCAAAATGTCAATAACAGTACTCTGGGCAATTCCCTAGAGGATATAACCCAAAACAAATTACATTGTGAGTTTACCTGACACACGATACATTATACGTGACAGATAAAAAGACAATTTAGGCCTATTATTATTTCAAAATTGAAACGTTTTTCACCCATACCCCTAAAATTCGGCAATTTTGGACCTACACTTTTTACATTTGTATCTAAGGTTTGATATAGGGTGTGCACGCCATTGCGTAATCAGTTTCATGGTTCATCGGGTTTTTAAAACATTGCATATATATACTTTTAAGATAATATGAAACATAAATAGTCTCATTAACATCTCATGATGAATGAAAGAGATTATAAACACATAGAAATTCTGCAAAATGGCCTTAAAGTGCCCAAAATTCGAACATTACAAATTGAGTATCGATGCGTTAAGTAACATAACTTTAGTTAGAGGTGGTATATAAATTAACTATTTTGACAGTTTATCTTGATATTACTTGGTGTTTACAAAAATGCCAAAAAAAAAAGGTTTTATTTTTTTATTGTGTGTTATAAGGGCGCACAGCACTAAATCACTCCTCGTTTTGTGTAATGGTAGTAAGTTCCGGCAAAAACAAAAAACGATTTTGTGATTAATGGGGTCCTTTGGGAATCAGTTTGGCGTGAGGGTAGCATTTCATAATTAAAATGAAAGATAATCTCTTGTACTTTGATCAGGATATTGCAAAATATTGATTTTCGATTGTATTGACAATTTATCACGTGGATGAACACACGTGATCGGAGGCGGTTAGAAGGCGATCGTCCGGGCTGAAAATAGGGGTGGCGCTGTTTAAATGATCGTATCGTAAAATCTAATTGGAAGGTGTAACACTTCTTGACGATTTTATGAAATTTGAATGTTTGTTAATTAGAATAAAGCATTCGAGACATTCCAAAAATGGTTACTAAGGGCCCACAATAGCCACTCTTTTAGCCCTAATTTACATGTAATCCAATGGGCGGTTTATTTAGTGCTGTGCCCCCGTAAGCCATCGTCTTTACTGTAATGTAATGTGCTTACACGGAGAAAGCATTTACATTGTGTTCTAAGGAGGGTGGTTGAGAACTCCCAAAAGGAAACCATGCAACACGCATTGACAATAAACAGTTCCAAGTTTGTTCCTTGAGTCTTACTTAATCGTTTAATCACCTACGGATAATCATATCGTTCTTCCTTTCACTGAAACTTGACTTTTAAATACTGTTTACTATTCGTAAAGACGATATCGCTTGTCCTTCGGAAGCATCCATTTCTCAACAACAAAACTACTTCCTAGAAACACTGAATATCTGAAAACTTTTCTTAGACGATAGAGGGCGTAAACACTGATCAGGGACAGTTGGACATTACACTCAGGGTTGTAAGCAGTTTTTCCACAAAAATGTTCATTTA
This sequence comes from Ophiura sarsii, assembly GCA_035610835.1. Classification (NCBI taxonomy): domain Eukaryota; kingdom Metazoa; phylum Echinodermata; class Ophiuroidea; order Amphilepidida; family Ophiuridae; genus Ophiura; species Ophiura sarsii. The sequence goes on along the minus strand of CM069441.1, from coordinate 74,059,328 downwards.
TTTTTAAAAAAAACACCAAAATGGTCATTTTTAAATGGTTACCCCACATATAAATACTATATGTAATGTAAGGGGAGGGGCGGGGGCACAAAGGGGGGCGGGGGCACAAACATTTCTTTCAGGGGGGGCATCTGCCCCCCCTGCCCCCCCCCCCCCCCCCCCCCCCCCCCCCCCCCCCCCCCCCTGAGCTACGCCACTGGGGTAGGCGCAGCCTACTATATCATTTTGGGACAGCCTGTATATGAATAAATGCACCAAATTGGAAATTGGACAATTTGCGCATTTGACATTGAAATGTTCTCTGAATACGTGTCATTTATTTAGTGTTAGCATACAACTGAAGATTTTGAACACTTTGGAGTACGTCTCATGTATTTAATGTTAGCATAAAACTGAAGTTTTGTTGACAATTTGTTCTTGCAAAAGCCGCATGAATATAAAAAATGAAATCTGAAAAATTATCAGCACGTGTTTACCATGTTGAATCAATGTGTCTTATTTAAGTTATGCGATCAAACATTTTAGCTCATATGGCCATGGGGCCTCAGATATTTTTTTTAACTTGTTGAATTATTTCACTGAAGTTTAAAAGGGTATCAAAAGAACGTGTTTAGATATATAGATAGATGGATATATTAATGGATAGATATATTGGTTCAAACGGTCTTTGTATAATTATATGAACAAAACAATAAATGAGCATTTTTAGATGGTTTCAGCTTATTTTACAACTTATAGAGCCACTTTTTGGCGCATCCGTTACGTCGGTACATGTAGCCTCAATTATGTTGAGATTTGACATAAAACTATAGTCGGCATACCCACTTATTTAGTCCAGGCCCGTAAGAAGGGGGGGCGATGGTGGCGATCGCCCCCCCCCCCCCCCCCCCCTTTGAAAATCTTCCCCGGAAAATTTGTACACAGATGAAAAAAATTCGCGCGCATTTGTCTTCCCAAAATGCAATATTCTTTGCTACAAGCTTGTTTAGAGCCAACATGTACCTTAGACTTTATCCTCCAGTCGTACAATACGCTCCACTGCGTTTGCTGTTGTGACGACTGGAAATGTTCCAGCCCAAATGACGGAGCACTTTTTAACGACCGCGCGAGCTGCGGCTTGCACAAACACGCGAATTGGTAGGGCACTTACGCACACGCGGGCGCGGCGAGAACATTCATCCGAGCCCCGCCCGCGTCGTGCCGGCAGATCTGCGTGGTAATTCACACGCATTCATGTGCGTAAATAACATCGGAATTGTGATGTTATTTTTCTCCTTCTATTTTCACGCTTTGTGACCAGTCCCCAAGTGGAGGACCGCGCGACCGCGCTATGCATTCTGGGTATATTAGTTCAGCGGGTGCGGGACGACACTTCGGGGACTGGTGGAAACTTGTCTACATGTACCTCGATCGTGCACAAAATAGGTGCAAATTCGAAAATTTTCGCGCGCTACACGCGCATAATTGACTCACAAAAATCTTCCGGTGATTTCTTTTTTTTGAAAACGCCCCCCCCCCCCCCCTTTGAAAAAAGTGGCTTACGGCCCTGTAGTCTCACAGTAGTGGCACAATACAAATATTGGGTTATGATGTGCTCAGGACCGGGAGTCAAGACGAGAGAGATTTAGGACAGCGGACAGCATTTTATAATTGCGCTCTTGCAGCGATGAGCATGATGAGTTCAGCACGGTATCAAATCTACGCCAAAATACTGTCGCCCATACCAGGCCGCGTAAGCCGTGAACTGCGTAATGTATTTTTGAAGATACAACTCTTTTTTTTGAAGATTGGAGCAAATTACAAATATCTGTGTTGAAGGAACTAAAAAAATCGATTCAAGGATATAAGCCGACTGGCTTCTTATTTACATAACAATTGGTCTTTGCAGACCATGTCCATTATAGACGTGCTAGGGACTCCATAGTTCATATGGTTCAATCAACACAATTATATTTACAGGACATTCTTTATCATAGTGAAATTGCAAATGAAAAAAGTATTATTCAACATTCAATAAATATATAGCGAACGATTATAAGCAATCCTGTTATTAAAAAAAAGAAGTGTAATAACAAAAAGAAAAAGACATTTACAAGATTCGAACCACTGACCTCATGATTGTGAAGCCAGCGCTCTACCATTTGAGCTAATGAAAACTATGCATAAAACAGTTTTAAAATAAAATTAGATAGAGTTTAAAATACAAATATCACTGAAATCGGAGGGTAAAATGCTTTATATTTCGATTGTTGTGCGTTTTTATCAAAGGTTATCGCCCAAAAGTTGATTATATGCTGAAGGAGATTGTAATTCTGATTTCATTATTATGCATTGCACTTCTTTTTGAAACTATTCTAGACACAGTTCGTTCGTACAATAATTTCAACATTACCTTTTGTCGATTAAAATTCGCGGCAAATCTATTGCACCATGGGTATTATTACATGGGAATCCGGAGACTCAGATACGTAGGGAGTCATGTGATTTTTGTCCAGGACAAACACTTGAGATGTACACGCCCCTTTAAAGGCATATTATGTGATCTTTTCCAGAGAGCGCCCTCTATTCATTATTATTTTTAGAAAGTAGATTTTCTTGCAGATTTACATTTCTGATCATAAATCATACATACATTCCAAGTTACAGAGCGATACGATTCCTAATTACCTCAAAATCATGGTTTTAGAGTGAATTTAGACTAGAGTAAAATAAGTTGTCGGATATCCGACAGTTTATTTTCACTCTAAAATCATGATTTTGAAGTAATTAAGAATCGTATCGCCCTGTAACTTGGAAGGTATGCATGATTTATGATCAGAAATGTAAATCTGCAATTTAATCTGCTTTCAATTTTTTTTCGATGTTGAGGGCGTTCCCTGGAAAGATCACATAATATACCTTTCATATAGTAAATTCGTTACATATTGCTTATTTTAAAGATCGAAGTTCTACGCCACCGTTGGGGGCAGTTGTGCAGCAGGCGAATGGGGGCAAGGATCCCCGTCATCTGTCGCGGTCTCGTGTAAGCGTAGCATCGTCGTCGTCGTCCGAAGGAGTTTTCAATTTCGACGACACGGGTTTACACGAGCCTGTCGGCACACGAAACTGCCGTCTGTCACGAGCATCTACCGCGTCATCTGGGGATTTTGGTGGCTTTGATCATGTCGATCGTGATTACCAAATTGCACGTGTTCCTGTATCTGGTGGCTTCGTCTACGATGATATGACCAGGAAATCGCAGCAAGCCGCCAGCACGACCACAGAACCTGCCAACATTGATGACGAGTCGCACAGTTGTAATGTTTCACAAAGCTTCGAGTCATCAAGCAACTCCACGGTAAGTTATCATATTTTAAATCATGATATTTGACTAGTCTCATCCCCTACTTTTGATTGGTAGGCCAAACCAGTGGCGTAGTTATGTTATTCATATATTGGAGAGGCGAGAAATAAAGTGAACCGACAAGACTTAACCGACGAAAGAAATACGCGCGCATCGCGCGACAATTTGCACTTTTACAATTAGTGTTACCATGATTTAAAGGTACATTTTTGGTGTAAGCAAACACATGCGCGCGTAGCGAGCAAAAAATAGTTATATTTGTACTAATTTGACTGTCATAAAATCATAATTCCATGATTCCCCTTGTCAAATTAACCGACAGTGCCAATCTCAACCGACAGACTCAAAATAGTGGTGGGGCAATCGCCCCCCCCCCCCCCCACCCTCGGCCTGCCCAATTGGCTACGCCACTGGACCAAAGTAACTCCTCTTACGCATGCCACACTATATAAACTAGGGGAGAGCGGGAGTGTTCGCCCCGTTTTCATTTGAAGAGGTCTAGAGACGCAAATTTTAAAGATTGAATGGACCTATTGTTATCATGTGAAAGATTGATATCTTGGCTACATACGACCATGATCTCAATACTCTAAGCCTTACTGTAAAGGCAAGAGTAAACGATAAAGACAAGTGTCTCAAAAAAGCGAACTTGCCCGACGCCGGGGCAGGTTCGCTCATAGGCCGGGGCAAAGTCGCTCTAGGCTCAGAATTAGGCTACATAAAGTACCATAATATCCAATACATTTTTTTAGATTCGTTATTCTTCGTTATTTCATTCCAAAATAAAATTTAGGGGTCCAAAATATAGGGGTGGGTCACTTTTGCGGAACATACTCGTTCAGAATTTAAAAGTAATAAGAAATACCATATTTTGGAATATTCTCCTCTAATTATTAGTGTTACTCCATTCCTGATAACTATTTCTATAATACTATTATCATCCTGTAAGAGGAAAATTACAATTTTGGAATTATGCAAAATCATAGCTTACAAATCCCTATTGGCGAACCTGCCCCATCATCATAGGGCGTATGTGCCCTATATAGCGCAATAAGTGCATTGACCTATAATACCACAGATGTCCCACATACATTGATGGGTTGTTAACTACATCAAATCCATAATCAATTCCATACCTACCTAATAATAACTTACATTGAAACCTTTTCTTGGAAAAAAATCAATATGAAAAATGGAAGAACATTTTGGATGATAAGTTGACAAACATGTTACGGTGATCTGTCACGTTAATGTGGGAAGCTTGCAACATAATAGGCCTACTGTATCTATTGTGTGTTCGCCAAATTCAACAAGTGCCCGCAAAGATGAGAATCACGTGGCAAACCTGCCCGTAGGGCGTACGCTCCCCGCTCCCCCCTTCTATAGAGCCCAAGAAAAGAATAACACAAATCAAAATAATGAATAATTAATAATGTTTCGATGGTACATCACCAGGCTGCAATCAGCATAAATCATGGCTTTTTAATTTTATATTAATTTTATGTTTTAGAACGAAATGAACAAGGAAACTCCTGCTGTAACAAACCTTCGTGAAGTTCGTGAAAAGGCTGCATTGGCTATGAAAGTTGCAAAGAACCTTACAAGAAAGCAGGGACCTCCAAATCAACCACCAGATATCAAATCTGCACTACAGTCGCCTGTGAATTTTCTCACCAAACGAGCTCAACTTGATACTATAACCATGCACTGCAGTAATCCCAAGATATCTTGGGTTTGGTAGGAAATCAATCTGAAGATCTACCTCGCATCTATCGCGCTCCGGACGACGAGGGTCGGTTATTCCAAAGCATACTTAAACACGACAGTCCTCCCAACATAGCCCAGATCGATCAACAAGTCAGCGCTCCTTCTCCAATGACCTTTCAAATGCCACTGCCAACTAAAGGTCAAGCCTCGGAGAAAGCAGCGATAATCCCGCGGCCACCGTCCAAAGCAGGAAAAGGACTAGCTCGTCGAAGTAAGCTTACAAAACAAACCAAGCGTATTAAGTCAGCATTGATTGCGGCTCCTCCAAGCACAACTCCGACACGACGAAACACGCCGGAAGCCGTAATTGGTATTGCCACGCCTAGACAGCCGTTGAAAGTTAGTTCGCGACACAATATTCAGAAGTCGAATTCAAGAGTTGGCAACATTACTACCCATCAACCCTCTGTCAAGCAATCGGTTACCTCGAGTCTTCAGCCGCATCAACCCTTTGTCAAGCAATCGGTAACATCTAGTCTTCAGCCGACCTGCTTGAAGGTGAAGTCCTCCCACAGAGTCAAAAAGTCATCTGGACTCCTCCACCAGGTTCACTCAACTCCGATCAAGGCTTCATGGAAACCGGATGTTGCAGCACATCCCAACAGCCAATGTGACGGCGTGGTATCAAGCCTAAAGATGCCGGCTCCACCGCAAGCCAACAATGGAACGAAGATCAATGGGGCCAGTTGTAGAAGAAGGAGATATACATTTGCGAAAAGAGCAGACCCACGGCAGTAATATTTGTAGTCAAAGACCCTATACCAAACCTAGGGATCTTTTTAGGTGATCCGTTTGGTGATCCCACACGGTTTGATCTTGGTGTTCTGATCTCACCGGTGATTCTTGTTTGGGTTAAGGCGATCAAACACGTTGTATTTCGGTTTATCAACATGGGCACCTTGTTGGGTGCTGGTTAATCGAGACACCAAAGACTCAAATTTAATGAGTAGGTATTAAACCTCACGAGTCCCTACAGAGCTAGTGGGGTGGACAGCCCGAGCTTTCAGCCTTTCACTTCACAATCTGAGCGCGTCCGATTGGCTAAAGCATTGAGGTGGTTGGTTGACAAAACAATGTATCTCTGAAGCAAATGGCATAGTGCCTATCTTGGCTTGGACTGTACTAGAGAACTTGTTCGACCACCAGGCTCTATGTTTGAACCCCTGTATATTCGCAACCTCTACAACATTTTGCATTCACTGACAATATGGCATATTATGTAGGCCTATAATATCTATCAGATCGTTCAGGATGACTTTATACAGCGTGCGTCATTGCTCGTTTGTGAAATCCAGACATTGCGATATCTTCCGCAAACACATATATACAAATGTTAACAGTGGTGTACACACGTCTACCAATATTACATTAGATATTTAAACTAAGTTTTTGAGATCATATTCATCAAGAAAAGGATTGGAAATAGTCTTTTTAACAACACAACATGTCGACACTTACGAGAATCATTTGCATCTATGATATCCTGTTTTTGTTATTCGTATTCTATTCAAAATAAATATATGCTGATATTGAGCTACAGACTCTTCCCATCGTGTTTATTACAGGGGAACCGGGGGAAGATAAGATGAGAACACTCATGTGTACACTCTAAGAAAAAAGGGTTCCACTTAGAACCTTTTTCTGTCCTGTATGTTAGAACCCTGAGAGATCTGTAACTGATACTTTGCGATAAAATATTGTTTACTTCAGTCCATACACTCGTTATTTTTAACAATAATAAAAGAAATTCCAATATTGTCTATTTCATTAGTCACATACCGTATATTATCATGCTCTTTACCAATTTTGTGGAGAAATATCTTCGTCGGATAAAAGGTACTAATTATTTTCCAGTTTAAAGTCATGAGTCGTGGTTCCCTAATTTGCTTAATATTCTTTCTCCAAATCTCGCTCCATTCAAAATTGTTATAATCGAATTTATTTTCCCAAAATAATTCGCAAATTGGTTTTGCATTTATTATGGCCATCATTGCATTCCGATATATTTTTGTTGTACACAGTTCTAATGAATAGTTACCATTATTGTACTTAAAGGTTATATTATCCGATGTAATACCTGTTCTTTCATTCTTCCACAATGTAGGTATTGCCTGTTTTACATGCATGCAATGTTAAGCATTGGCTGGATGAACAAATCTGGGTTTTTTAAAAATTTCAAATGTATACATTTTCCCATTGTCTTTGAATAATTCTGAGCAAGACCTTTTTTAAAATCTAATCCTTAAAGTGCAATGTATTACGTTTGCTCGTAATACACTCATTATTCCATATTATTTGATTATCCCAGTTTTCTATTTCGTTGTTAGATTCAGTATTTTTTGTTTTAAGCCAAACTTTTACCAGGTTGTGGTAAAAGGACTTCTTTTCATACATAGTTTCAAAACTACAATTGCATTTGAAGATATTTAAGTCTAAGCATGTCTTTTTCAGTAAAGAAATAGGAATATTTTTCCACGTGCTGATTTCTGGATCTGCGAGCTTTTTGATCCATGTCCACTTAAGCGAATCCAAACAATGTGATAAGTTAAGCATTTTCAGCCCACCTTTTTCATATCCATTTACAATTAATGCTGTACGTTTTACTTTTTCTGATCCACACCACACAAATTAAAAAACATCCTATTTAAACGATCAGTGGCGTAACCAGGGTATTCATATTGGGGGGGGGGGGGGGGGGGGGGGGGGGGGGGGGCGAGAACTGAAGTGAACCGTAGCGCGCGAATTTTTTGACTTTACACCTATTTTTGGCACGATTGAGGTACATATTGGCTCTAAAGAAGCTTGTACCAACGAATATTGCATTTAGGTGACTGTTAAGCGCGCGTAGCACGCGAAACTTTTTCATATATGTACTTTTGACCATCATTATTCCATGATTCCTCTGGTCAAATGAACCGACAGTGCCAATCTCAACCGACACGATGTCAATATTGGGGGGGGGGGGGCGATCGCCCCCCTCGCCCCCCCCCCCCCCCTCTGGCTACGCCACTGTAAACGATTTACAAATTCAGAGGGTAAGTCAATTATTGAACCGATAAATGATAGCTTTGATGTCAAAAGACTTTTACTATCAGTACCTTTCCGACCATTGTAAGATTTCTCATAGTCCATGCTCTGATAGATCGCTCTACAATTCCATCTTCGACTCCCAGTTTACAGATAATTTACAGATAGTTCTTCTATTTTAGTACATGGGTTTACTACTACCTCTAGAATTTTTACATTGATATTTGGTACACATTTCCAATTTATCCACCCAATTCTCTACAAGCACCAATCCAGACAGCGTCACTCTAATTTATTAATAAAATGCAAGCCTGAAATTTGTGAAAATAGTTCGAATGTTTTAATACATTTTTATTGGTTCCTCATCTCTAACAAAACAAATTGCGTTATTTTTAATTCATTTTTATCGTATTCGTCGGGTAATTTTATGCCATGTATTTTCTGAGTGTCTGATTTGGTTTGCCATATCCTCAGCTGCCACGACAAATAATGGGGGTGGGGGGGGGGGGCAAATTACGACCATTCATCTGTGCAAAAACAGTGCAGTTAAACATTCTTCATTGTCAATCATACCTTCATATTTCAGTCTATTTTCTTCAGATAACTTCGGTACATTAATGTTTTTCATAAATTCATTACAATCATCAATACAGGTTATACTCTTTGTTTTGTACAGATCTTCATAAAAATCCACCTGCATTTTGATGAGGTCATCATCGTTTGTCACATTTACCCCCTCGCTATTTAGGAGGCTGGTTATTACCTTATTATTAAAATTTGTCATTCTAAAGTTTTGTTTACAACCATAAAAACCTCGTTCTTCCAATGTGAATTGGGGCACTTGTTGTGCGGCAGCCATGCTCTTAGTAAGGGATGGTTTGAATTCAACCACACATTACAGATATTTGTAAAGACCTTACCTTCTTTGTGATACTTTTTTAAAACAATGGTTCATTAAAACCACTTGAAATTACCCATATTATTGTCTAACAAGAGCGCTCTACTGTTATGTTCCTGGTTCGATTTCCATTCATATTCATCCCAATGGTTTTACCATTGATTAAACCAAAGTGGCCCCGGTGATTTCATGACTACTTTAGACAATTGATCATATGGTCACAGGTCACTAATAGTAATAGGTATATCAAATAAGGTGGGGCCGTTTCAAAAAATCCTTAAAATCGTGATACGTGTCTCTATTTTAAATAGAAGTTGTCAAAAAAACATAACATTTTTGGTATCATATTAAAGCCAATTTATCCAGCTACCGAATAAAAAAGGATTAAAGCCACATGTTTAGCAACAGTGAAGTTATCAATCTAAACGGCGACTGAGTCAAGGGTGGAGCCGGTGGATGAGGCGCCGGTGGATGAGGCGCCCATATGTTTCTACACAAAATAGCGGAAAACTACATTAGAACTTTTGAAATTGATGCCATTTCAAAAGTATACATAGGAAAGTTTTCAAACTTCTCATATGTGTTAATAACATGTGCTTGCTACTATGAATAATAATATTGAATTGTTATCTAGACATTCTCTACTAGAATATGATGTTCAATTCAGGGAGTGTTTTAATGTAAAAAATACACAGTTTTATTCATTTTATTGATTAAACAATGGCCCAAATCGCAGTCTCTCTATTTCAATTGTGTGACTCTTCGGTCCTTTCTATACCCTCGGTAGTAAAATATTTAACTAAAAAAAACAGAAGTGTTTCTTAACAGAATTGTTCATAGATTTATGAAAAATTTGCTATTTAGACCTATTTTGGACTACCCTGTATTCAAAATAAAAGGAACTTTAATGATATTCATGTAGTTCATTTTGATAACCATTTTCCTTTAAATTAAATAGTCCATGCTAACTAAATTTCATAGAATATTATATACAAACCTTCATTTTATGCATTATTTGTTTATTTCATCATAATTTTAGACACCCTGTACTTTTCCTGTGTACATTTTGGGCAGGTGATTCTTAGCAAATTTGGTAGCACCTTCTGCGGTTGTTCTGATTTTGGTGACTATCTTCAGCTAAACCCTAATTGTACAAACTATCAAAATATTTTGTGAGGAGCAAAAACGATCAACTTTTTTTATGTTCCACCCTGTAAAAATGTTACACACCCTGTATAATTTGATTCTTTTTTGCAAAAATGAAAAACCTTGAATCATAAGCTTTCCAACAATATATAGTTTGTGGGTCATTAAGTATGTAAAACTTAAGTTTTGTCCCGTTTAATCAGAATTGGTGCATTTCTCAACATTATTAGAAGTGAAACTTTTTTTTTGGACCAGTTTGTGACTTCTGACCATATACACTCGTCAAAAGAAGTTCCTTGCCACTTAAATTAAATTAATATTTAATAGAATATATATAATTATATATATAATTATATATATATAATTGTATATCAAAATAAGCAGAAAGTAATCCTCTAACAGCTTAACATGGAATTTAGACATGATCACTCATGCATGGCAGATCCCATTCACTTGACAATGGCAAGAAGATTGCACAAAATTGGATAATCCCTCCATTCAAATGACTGTAGATGCTTATTTCTTGCAATTTCCTTTTACACACCTTACCATTGCTTAATGAATGTGCTCAGCCATGCATGAATGCGTACATCTTAATTTCATACAGACATGATAGAGAATTATTGTCTGCTTATTTTGACATGCAATTGTTTAATTTATATTAAATATTTATGTGAAATATTTGAACTTCAATGAGTGGCAAGGAACTTCTTTTGACGAGTGTATCTGCTTTCCGACCCCCGATTGTCATGAACATGATGAAAGCGAAGCAAATTCCTCTCGCATACCATTAAAACTCTAAACAGAAATTCCACGTGAGATATTTTTAATATTTCTTTTCAAAACTGTATAACTTTTTTTGTTTGTTACACTGTTGTTTAAATTCCAGTAGTCACAACCTTTTTCAATTTTATGTAGGCCTATATCCAATTTCATTGCCATATCGTCGCTATTCTTTCAAAACCTCGTATCTCCAACTTTGCTCAAAATTGATTTTTTTGTGTTTATCATGATGTCAGAGACATTATGCAAATGATGGTAATGTTTTTATTTGCCACAGCCAATCAGAAGGCAGAACAAATTTGCTTTTTCAAAACCTCATATGTTTTACGTGCTACATACTATAGTTTTGAAACACAGTTGCGGACCATGTGCTGAGGGGATATTTCCAACATTCTTGGTATTTAACAGCAAATGTGTGGACTACATGTGATATTTTATGGCAAATGGCTTGAATGGATGTACTGACTGGTTAAATGACAGAGATATTGTAATTATTCTTTCAAAACCTCGTATCTCCAACTTTCCTCGAAATTTTGTTTTTCTTCCTCCTGTAAAATTATGTTTTTTTGAGATACAAGGTTTTGAAAGAATAGCGACGATATGATCTGACCCATACCCTGGAATTATTAAATTCTTTCAATGTTATCTTCAAGAATACTTGGAACAAACCAGTAGTCAGTCTAATGTTGATTTCCTACTCCATATAAACGTTTTTTGTTTCTGTTATTCTTACGCCATACATATCCAAAAGATCCAGAGTTGTGAAAAGTTCTTTAATTTTGTTTGCTACTTCTAGTCTATAGTGAGAGAGTCAACCTTTACCAATCATATAAATGTTTGGATCCAGGACAGTATTAAAATTGTAATAATATTTTAATATTGTTTGTTTGAGAAATTCAAGGAAGCTTTTTCGGTTCTGAATATTGTTTGGAGCATATGCATATATACATGTATTATTTCATCATTTATTTATATTTTCACCGCTAATAACCTTCCCTCATTGTCTTTTTTAGATGTTCTGTCTTTGTGACGTCACACTTCTGATATATGAGTGTACATGTTCTTTGATTTCTTGCCACTTGATTTCTTTGTTTCTGGAGTCATCTCCTTCTTGTCACGTGCCTTAGATGGTTCTCTCGCTTTATCGGCTTGATTCTGAGAAGAACATGGGTTTTCCTCAGCTCTTCCTGATAGCAGATCTTCGACCTTTTTAAGGATGTCTGGCGAGGGTGGTCTCGCGCACTTATCGAGAAGTTCGTGTAGAATGTTTATCGCGTCAGTATTAGTTTTCGTCGATTTCAATTCTTGTCTAGTCTCCGGTACGTCGTGTTGTGACTATTCCAGCACTCTCGGTCACTATTGGCTTCGTCATACGTCTTTCGTCTGTCTGAAATGGTCAATCTAAACTCGGCATCTCTCCATCACAGCAGATGAAAGAAAAGAGAAAAAAAATAGAATAAGTATTTGATCAATATTATAATGAGATTTATACCACACTTTTGCATTACGCAGCACCTTTTATTTGGAACAAGCTTCCGTTAAATATCAAGACTGGTGCCACTGTCAACATTTTCAAGAGTCGCCCGCCTGAAGACATATCTTTTTAATAATGACATTTTATAAATGTGATATGCTATTTAATGTTAATGTTATTGTAGGCCGGCCTACTGGCTTTCCACAGTTTATATTTTTTAGTTTTTAGAATGTATATTGCTATATATTTTGTATAATGCTTTTTATCATTTTGTACCATTTTTAACATTGTATAAAGCGCCTAGTGACTGGTTCTGATGTTACGCGCTATATAAATCCCGCTTCGTCATACGTCTTTCATCCGTTTGATATGGTCAATCTAAATTTAAGTTAGGAATTTTCATCAAAAAGCTTACCTTTGCAAAAACTCACAGCAGCTGAAAGAAAAGAAGAAAAAAATAGAATAGAATTAGTATTTGATCAATATTTTAATGAATTTATACCATACTTTTAAAGATTTCACTTACTCGGCTGGTATCATTTGCTTGATCCTCGCGTTTATTAAATTGAGTTTCGCTCGTCATAGATTCTGCTAGAATCATGCTTATAGGCCATCATAAATTATTAATATTTACACTTTTAAAGATACAAAATTGTTCATCCCAAGTAAGACAGTCACCAATAGGACCGGAGACAAGGTTTGGTTTTACGATAAATGCCGTAGGGCATCCAAAAAGAAGCATCGTCTCTTTAAGAAAGCCAAAAAGGACCAAACTGAAGCCAACAAGGCAAAGTTCGCTGAAGCTAGACATTCCTTCAACCAAGCTGAGAAGCAAGCTAGGAGATCTTACAACGCCAAATTGAGAAAAGATCTGGCAGACAAAACGCTGAGCAGCAAAAAATGGTGGAGAATCATCAATACTCTCTCTGGCAGAACAGCTCGATCTGAGATCCCAGTGATTGATCATCAAAACGTTACCCTCATCACAGAATGGGACAAGGCAGAAGCTTTTTGTCAGACATTTGCAGAAAAATGCAGACTCCAAGGTGCTAAAGACCAGGCTCCAAATGTTCATCCTTCAACAAACAAATCTTTTGACAAGATAGTCTTCAAACCCAAGGATGTGATAAAACTACTAAAACACCTCAATCCAGATAAAGCCACTGGACCAGACCTTATCCCAACCAAGGTTCTAAAGAATGCTGTGCTGAGCTCGCCAGCCCGCTCTACAGGCTTTTTGACCTCTGCTTCAAGCATGGTTTGTTTCCAAACCAATGGAAGGTAGCCTCGGTCACTCCAATTCACAAGGGAGGTTCCACGGCAGACCCAACAAAGTATCGTCCCATCTCGCTGCTAAGCAACATCAGTATGATCGTGGAAGCTGTAGTACAGAAACAACTCCAACGCTTTCTTCTAAGCGATAACCTGATCTCCAGCAGACAGTTTGGATTTAGAGCAGGCCACAGCACAGCTGATCTCCTCAACATCCTGTCACAAAAGTGGAACCACTCCCTAGACCAAAGCGATGAAGTTTGTGTCAACGCCCTTGACATCAAAGGAGCCTTCGACAAAGTATGGCATAACGGACTCTGCTCGAAACTGTTATAGCTAAAGGTGTTACTGGAAGACTGATTTCGTGGATAGACAACTAGCTATTTATCTGATAGATCGATCAACGTCGTCATGTCAGGTCAGTCATCCCAACACTGCTCCAATAAATGCTTCTGTTCCACAAGGATCTATCCTTGGCCCACTGCTGTTCTCTGTTTTTATTGATGACCTTGTAGATGTTTGTGACAACGAGCTATATCTATTATATGCCGACGACTCATTACTCTTTGCACCCATGAAAGCATGGGCTGCCGAATAGAAAGTGACCTTTGAGCCTACCAAATGCAAGACCATGGTAATCTCCAGGAAAAGATCCCCATCTGAACTTGATATCTACTTTGGAGAGTGCAAACTACCATCTACAAAAGAACTGGATATCCTTGGCGTCACCATTGACAGCAAGCTGACCTTGTCAAAGCACATCTCAGACATTGCAACTAAAGCTGGTCAGCAGCTTGGCGCTCTACGCAAAGTTGCAAATAAACTGGAGGCCAAAGATAGATCTACTGTCTACAAGTCGCAAGTCCGCAGCATTATGGAGTATAATGCTTCACTAAGCTGGGCGAATGCTTCACCCACCATCCTAAGCCAGCTTGACAACATCCAAAAGAAGGCACTTAGAATCATTGGAGTTAATGAAGCTACTGCTCGTTCACAGCTCAAAATTGACAGCCTGCTTCACAGGCGACAGGTAGCAGCAGCTACGGTCTTGTACAGTACAAGATGCATACTACCAACTGCCCACAAGATCTAGCAGGGTTACTTCCCACACCATATGTCCAACGCCGTGCTACCCGTTCGAGCGTATCAATGCCAGTCCATGCTCTGTCTCTGCCGACAGCCAGAACTCGTTGCTTAGACAGAAGCTTCATTCACACTGCTTTTCCCTTATGGAACAGTCTTCCAGACGATGTTGTTGGCAACATCTCAGCAGCTGGAATACAGGCTTTCAAGTGCCGTGTGCACGAACATCTTCTCTCAAACTCTTAACTTGTCATAGTCTTCATACTCTTTCATGACACCCATCATTCAAGTCCTTTACTGGCTGCCAGTTTGTTTACTTCGGCAATGGGCAAATTAGTGTGACCTTGTGCTTCAAAAATAAGAAATCATTGGAGTTATGCATCTCAAACTTTGGAATGGTACAATTTTTAGAATGTAAAATAGAAAACATCAAGTTGAAAATTGGGCCAGGAATCAGAACATCCGGAGGTGAAGAACTGAAGATTTATTGATACATTACAGCAGTTGAAAACATTTCTGAAAACATTTCTTGGTTTTGTGGGTGTTCCCCCCCCCCCCCCCCCATCAAAGTATGGGGAAATTGTATTCCTAGAAATTGACCATTTGATTTGCTGTATTAAATTGAATGGGGGCCCGTTTCAATGACACGGGGGGGGGGGGGGGGGGGGGGGGGTTACAACAAAACAACATTCCCGTTGATTTTATACTTGTTTTAAAACGAGTCTATTATTTTATAATTAAAAATGCAAAATACCCTATGATGAATAATACAACTGATGACAAATTACTCGAAGTATGACTTGTTGTACTATAGTATTATGATCCTGTCTTTGGATGTTTATATTTGCAGTATTACAAAAAAGTACATATTAACGAATGATCGTTTATTAAATATTCTACATGTACTCACCAATTTAATAAATCAGCAGTAGACGTGTAAAATCGACGACAGATCCTTTGTCGAAAATACACTGCCGCCCATAAGTATTTCCCCCTCTGGAAGCTTGCCATTAATCAATGTGTTGTCGACAAAGTATTAAACCATCAGACCCAATTACCATTTCATTGTGTTCATTGTACATTTTATACCAATAAATTCATGTTTCTTATTCAGATTCATGATTTAAAAGCATTATAATTCATGATTCTATCGAGCAAGTCAAAATTCCAATGTAAAATCGCCGTAGTAAATCACCTCATGAATATCAATTAGCTCATTATCGGCAGTGTAACGCTATGGGAATTTTCAACTGAGATCGACTGGTGATGGAAAACTTCATGTGCAGAAATTTATAAATGATAATTGGTATGCGCATTTTATTGGAATACCTTCAGAAGGAACCATTCCAGCTAATTTATTATTTTTTGTAACGACGGTTTATATTTTTGGCAGATATTCATCTTTATTTAAGGGACATCTAAATTATTTTCAATACAATCGGGCTGAAATAACATGGAGAACCAGCAAAATTCCAAAGTGTGCACGCACGTAGTTCATTGACCTATTTACTCCAGTGACCTAACAAACCACGTTATCAATAGAATGATTCAAAGCAGTAGAGTTTCACACTATTCATCGTCACAAAGGACCGCTCAATAAACAACATACCAAGACATAATAAATCCTTTTTCTACTATGCCACCTCTCTTCTCAATCCCAAACAATAGGGAGCTAGACTATCCTATTCAAATCAGATGAATAGGATACTTATTGTGTCCATAGACCATTTCAAATCCGAAAATATACGACCACCCGAATGCTTCCGATTAACCGAGGGATTTGACGCTCGGTTACATGACCTGTCAGCTCCTGACAGGTCATGGCCATGTGCCGGAGAAAAACAACGTGTTTTTCACACGTCTGCCCGTGTGATAGATTGCGCTGGTGTTGGTGATAGATTGTATCCCTCACAAAGTTGATGTTGCGGCACTTCAGTTACAAAAACGAGTGAGATGAAAGAGATTTGGGGCAGGGGCGGACTGGGACCTGAAAGCGGCCGTGGCAAAAATTATTAAAGCGGCCCTTCCAAGTCAGTCACCTCGTGAAATTCACGTAAGTGGTGGGGGGGGGGGGGGGGGGGGGTCTCAAAAAAAAAATTCGCACTGTCAAAAATTTCGCACGGTCACATAATTTCGCACAGTCACAAATTTTCGCACAGTCACAAAATTTCGCACAGTCAAACATTTTCGCACGGCCACAAAATTTGAGTAACCAGCCCTGAAATGCCCAAAACAAAGCGGCCCATGTGGCGATCGCCACAACGCCACAGTGGCCAGTCCGCCCCTGATTTGGGTAATATTTTCACTTTTTACCGTCTGCTCGATACATTTGGAATTTGTCCGTCAGCGCCTTTTTTGATAAAAAACAAAATAGTCTCGTTCCACGTTTTACTTCTCATGTGTGCACGCGTGTATGTAAACATAGGCGGACAATCAACTAGGGCAATGCTGTGAATGCGATCAACTGTTGCGAAGAACGCGCAACGCACCTACTCCACGTGACCTGTTTTTCCGAAGATTTCCGATCTCAATTTGAAATGGTCTATAGACCATTTCAAATCCGAAAATATACGATCGGTTCCGAATGTTTCCGATTAGCCGAGTGTTTGACACTCGTTCCATGACCTGTCAGCTCCTGACAGGTCATGGCCATGTGCCGGAGAAAACTAACAACGTGTTTTTCACCCGTCTGCCCGTGTGGTAGATTGCGCTGGTGTTGGTGATAGATTGTATCCCTCACCAAGTTGATGTTGCGGCATTTCAGTTACAAAAACGAGTGAGATGAAAGAGATTTGGGGTAATATTTTCACTTTTTACCGTCTGCTCGATACATTTGGAATTTGTCCGTCAGCGCCTTTGTTGATAAAAAAAACAAAATAGTCTCGTTCCACGTTTTACTTCTCATGTGTGCACGCGTGTATGTAAACATAGGCGGACAATCAACTAGGGCAATGCTGTGAATGCGATCAACTGTTGCGAAGAACGCGCAACGCACCTACTCCATGTGACCTGTTTTTCCGAAGATTTCCGATCTCAATTTGAAATGGTCTATAGTCAATGGGTCCCCGGCCCGGGTCCCCGGTGCTTTTTTAACTTGCCGAATTTGCGTTATTACAGCCCGATATGATTTGGTTTAAAAAAGATGAATTTCTGCCAAAAACATAGTTCGACGTCAGAAAAATAACTTGATATAGCTGGAATGGTTCGTTTTGAAGGTATTCCAATAAACTGCGCATGCCAATTATCATTTATAAATTTCTGCACATGGAGTTTCCATCACCAGTTGATCTCAGTTGAAAATTCCCATAGCGTTACACTGCCGATAATGAGCTAATTGATATTCATGAGGTGATTTACTACGGCGATTTTACATTGGAATTTTGACTTGCTCGATAAAATCATGAATTATAATGCTTTTAAATCATGAATCTGAATAGGAAACATGAATTTATTGGTATAAAATGTACAATGAACACAATGAACTGGTAATTGGGTCTGATGGTTTAATACTTTGTCGACAACACAGTGATAACTTGGAAGCTTCCAGAGGGGGAAATACTTATGGGCGGCAGTGTATTTTCGACAAAGGATCTGTCGTCGATTTTACACGTCTACTGCGAGTCGTAGCCATTGATGGTATGATTTATTCAAAAAACCCACCAAAGCCGACGATATTAATACGCGGTACTATTGATTCGCAGACATTGGCCGACTTACCATTTCAGTCAGAGGTATTAAGCAAAAGAGGGCGAGTTACTCGAATTTTAATCGTAATATGCAAGGTCAATACCTTGTCAACCAGTGGGGGGGGGGGGGGGGGGGGGGGGGGGGGGGGGGGGGGGGTTGCAGGAATGTCATCAGGGGGGCATATCTGACTAATTTATTTTAGTATACATAGGCATACATAGAGTTTGTCATTTCATTCTGGTTACGCCACTGTTCAACATCAGTGCCTGTACTATTGTGACGTAAATAGATAAGGTAAAACCAGAGAGATGTACCTATACACCTCCCTGGTAAAACTGTGACTGGGAACTTGCGGCAAAATTACACGAATTAGCTGTATTGGCCAGTAGCCCGCGTATTTTTTATAAAGAGATTATGTTGTTATTTCAGATAAATTGGAAAAGGTATTCAGGTGGTCTCATTACCAAAAATACATGAAGTTTGATATAATTTTTTCTCCATCTAGGCCAAATGTCAAATTAAATTCGTTTTTTCTCACAAATAAATACGAAGAACCGATTTACACAAGCAGAGTACTCATCATTTTCTGCAGTAAGTATAATTCTGGTTGTTACGCCAATGATGAAGGCCAAGTAGGAGTAAGTTTCATCAGCAAATTGCAGACTGGGAACTGACAAGACAAGTGCCCTGCCTATCGGAATCTGGTGGTGGAGACGTCACATAGAGATTTGTGCTTGATCGTCAAACCAAGTCACAGCTATTGTAGTCCATGACCCTGGCAGGGTATCAATTGATATGCCAAACGGTGGTGGAACCAGCACCAACAGTATTTAAATGGTTTGGTTTTAATTGATGCCACTTATTTTAATCCTACTAGTTAGTAAGACCCTGTATTAATATAGAACACATTTAGATAAATTCATAACCACTACCGTACTTCACAATAAGTAGTCAATGCTAGTCAATTATGGCTGAACAAAGTGTAACATGTGTTACTGAATATTTTGCCATTTTAAATTGAAGAGGAAAAAAACCCAGAATTTGAATTATTGTTTTTATAAACCTTAGTATATTACTTGCTTACAGTAGTGACCAATTAATTGTAGATTGGTTTAGTTTTAGTTTAAACAAAAATATGTTGAGACATGGGAAATATTTTGGATACCAGCGATAGATTTTTTAATTAACTTGCTCAAGAGTACCTGATCAGAACTTTTGTGTGTGGTGTGGATGTTTTGCAAGCCCTTGGCTCAGCAGAGCAATGCCAATTGAGTTCGGTGCAGTTATAGTCAATTGCATGAAAGCACCAAGTGGGTGAGAACAGGGGTAGCATTAGCCCCTGATTCAGGGTGAATGAAATTTTAACCCCTAATATTTGGGACTTTTTGAAAGCTCGGGTGAAATCAGACCCTCAACTTCTGTACCTATAGCCTACGGTCGCTATATATGAAGACAAATTTTTTCACCACCAACATTTTTTTTAACCCCCCATTTTTGGATTATTTGCATGCTCAAGGGTGAAAACAAGACCCAGGGCTTGGGCCTTAATGCTACTCCTGGGTGAGAGTGGTTTTATTTTGTATGCACAATTTGTATTCCATTGAGTTTAAGGTGATTATACCATAGTGACATTTAATTTGGTTTATAAACATTTAGAGCCAATGGAGAGATACCAAGTATATTTATACTCCTCACAAACAAAATCCAAATGGGTGTGGTGGTACTCTTTTGATACATGTTTGTGTAATAGGGTGTTCATCAAGTTATCTATTAATTAAATGAGAATGTATAAACTCTTACATGATTCAGAGATAACTTCCTATAAAATTACAGGTTTCATCAGAATGCTTTGCTGGTCTTGAGCAAACTTCACGCAGCTCTTTGTGCAGTGTGCCAAACAATGTGGTGCATGACAGTATCAAGGGTGGGATGTGTGATTGCATAAAACATGCAGCACTCTAGGCAAATAGAATGGGTTATAAATGCAACTGCAAGGCCACTTAAAAAATAAAATTTGATTCTCATAGCCCTCCCTCCTCACTTTCTGGGATAAGGTAGACTTTTTTTTTATAGTTTTCAATTTTCAAAAATTATTGAGTTTCTATACTGAATTTGTAATGATTGAAATCACTTTGTAATCACTAGGGGTCTATCTCTCATAAACTTACACACACAAAAAGGGCCTCGCCGTATTTCTGATGCTGCTGAAAGATTTTGCATGAAAACAGCCTTATTTATGTGTCAATTCAGTATAAAAAAACAAAATAAAAACCTCCCTCCCTCTTCGAAGGCCAGTGCTACGAGAATATAATAGTTAATTATTAGTTGACTGACTGATTTTGTCCAAAAAATGATTTAACAAACACATAGAAAAAATTATCAGTGTTCCGTTTTGATCTGCGGTGAGAATATATCATATCATCAACACTTTTTCAAATTGATGAATACACCTATTTTTTCAATTGTCAGACCTTATATTAATTCATAGCCCAAGACACAGATGTTTCTGTGAGATTTCTCTTTTAATATCAACACTAACTTACATAATGTAAGATCACCATACATGAAGCGTACAAATAGTGTAAGAACAATATACTGCTATAATTTGAGACGAGGGTCATTTCTGAATATAGACCATTTATGAAACTTAATTCCAACCACACTTATAAGTATTTACTGCTTGAACCGATTATTGTATGCCAAATTGTTAAATGTGATATGAATCCTTGCTATAATGAAACAGGGGGAAATTTAGTACCTAGTTCAAAGTCAACTATAATAAAAACAAATGTTTATTTTATAATTTTGAAAATTCCTGCACGCATTATACAGCTGGTAATGAATGCAACAGTATATAGTTTGATCAGTTCCAAATTGGCAAGGCCTCCTTAGTGTAAGAACAATATACTGCTATAATTTGAGACGAGGGTAATTTCTGAATATAGACCATTTATGAAACTTAATTCCAACCACACTTACAAGTATTTACTGCTTGAACCGATTATTGTATGCCAAATTGTTAAATGTGATATGAATCCTTGCTATAATGAAACGTGGGGAAATTAAGTACCTAGTTCAAAGTCAACTATAATAAAAACATATATATGTATATTTTATAATTTTGAAAATTCCCGCACGCATTATACAGCTGGTAATGAATGCAACAGTATATAGTTTGATCAGTTCCAAATTGGCAAGGCCTCCTTAGTGTAAGAACAATATACTGCTATAATTTAAGAGTCATTTCTGAGTATAGACCATTTATGAAACTTAATTCCAACCACACTTATAAGTATTTACTGCTTGAACCAATTATTGTATGCCAAATTGTTAAATGTGATATGAATCCTTGCTATAATGAAACGTGGGGAAATTAAGTACCTAAGTTCAAAGTCAACTATAATAAAAACAAATCTATATTTTGAAAATTCCCACATGCATTATGCAGCTGACCAGTAATGAATGCAACAGTCTATATAGTAGTGCAAGGTTACAGTGAGCATGGAAATATAAATTGATCAATCATACTCCTAATATAAACACACTATAGTTCAGTCAGTTCCAAATTAACGAACCAGCGAATTAATACAGAAGAGCATGTGCAGGCAAAAAGCCCACATGACACGCAGTGAATCGGATGTGTGACACGTGCATACGCTTGAATTACTTTTGCACGCGGAGAGATACAATTTTTTTTACCGTATCCATGGAGGATAAGTTTGTATTGAAAATATATGTGTGTAACACTAACAGTCATATTTTTTCTATATAATCACTCTTTCTTAACATTTTGGCTTCAAAAATTTATATCCAATAATTACCATCTCCCCTCTGTTTAGAAAATGCAGTGCACCAGCGGTGTTTACGTTTTTTACAAGGAAAATATGTTAAATTCAAAAGTCAACCTCAACACTATCCATTTGTATACACAACGTGGCTATACCCTGTTTATATCTGACCCCCCTATAAAAACCCACAATCTCAATTACTGTGACACAGTACGATGAACTGATGATTGACCTGTAGTTGCACAATGATTTTCAGCCTTTGTGCACCATTTGTTTTAGTGTACCATACTACCATTAATAGCCAAATTCAATCATTCACACGCACTGATGAATGTGGAACTAGGAACATATGCTCGATTCATTGAAATGCTGATGATGTCTATTGCAGGCCAATAACTCAAAATCTTGGATAATATGTATTGAAAATCCAATTTTTTTAAACCTAAAATCCAAGTTTTTCAGTGAGAATCTTAGATACCAATTGTAAAACCTAGATTAACAAACTTCAGTGAAAAAAAGTTTTTCCAGTTAATAAACCAACATTTTCAAAATTAATGTCCAACAATTTGAAAAACTTGAGGCTACCAATAATCGCAATTTCTTTTTACTGCACAATAAGCCGAAAATCTTGGATACCTAGGTGAAATGCCTGGTTTATCGATTTGAAAACCCAACATTTTGAAAATAATCTGAAAACTTAGATTTTTTATTTTAGCAACCAGTGATCCAATGTCTGTAAACTTATCAAGTGAAAATTCCAAGTTTGGTATTTACGGTAAAAAAAGGGGGATCTTCAATTTATAATCCAAGATTAATCATGCCATAGACAGCAGGTCATGAACTATGAGCTGAAGAGAATATGATTAGTGTGTAGTTTATATACCTCATTTTTCACAATCACAATTCACCCATTTTATTTAAAAATACAATTTACACTACAATCCATTTTCTATGTTAATTATTCACTGACTATGGTATAACCTATTAGGTCTAAGTCTAATAATAACTTTTATGAAATAATTGACACAAATAATAATGATCTCCCCATCAAAAAATCAGAACAAATTTACGAAGGATTTGAATCAAGAGTAGTTTGCTATGTCAAAATCTCTGCGGTGACCTTCCCTCCCACTCATACTTATCTGGTGTATATGCGAGCAAAGTGAACTTTGACACCTTTAGTATTAGTGGGTGGCAAATAAGATTCCAATTTATAGGTGGGGAGCATAATTGTAAACAAAAAAACATAAACAACAATAAATTATGTGTATGTCTGGTATCCAAGACTAGAATCAGTTGGCTATAACTCAATGCTCAATCTGGTCGGGATCCTGGAGTAAACCTTATGGAAGCCTTTCACTACTGAAATTTATTAGGACTCTTTTATTGACTTGTAGATCAGCACCAATTGTTTTGTGCAAACAGAAACCATTCAGTTGAATCAGTACTGATAGGAAGCCTACCTATGGTTATGTCCAAATTTACTCGCTGTTGTAACATTCATTATTCTTCATGTTCTTTCAACATACATTATGAGACAAATGAACTAAAGAAATGATAAGACATAAAAACATAAATAAAAAACACACACAAAAGAATAAAACACATCAGTGTTGTGCAGGATAAAAACTTTGTGCCTGTGTCTTTCAAACCAAATTGTGTGAGAAATACACAGAAAGAACTTGATTCTGGAGACCACTTTTTTGAGTGGCAAAGATTTTTTCCTGCACAACATTAACATATTTTTGATCAACCAAAAGATAAAACTTCAATCAATTATAGAATGTTCCCAGATCAAATCTATGGGTACACTTCAAAAACCCAGTTTATACATTAATGAACGTTTCGTGGCCATCTTACATGACTCGATACACACTTATCCTGAATAAACTCAGTAACCACTCATTTGCTGTTTGTGACTATATCACTGAATCCTCATATAAATAACAGTTTTTACATCTCGCCAAACATTCACAATTTTTCACTTCTGGGTATGTGTACAGCCAGTCTTGGTCCTTACAATTTAAAGAATTTGTACAACGATGTTGGTTAAAGACAGTCATTATGATATATGAAACGCCTATTACAAGTGTATAATGGTACATAACAATATAACTGCACTGTCATTAAAACTGCAGTGTTTGTAGTATGTGTTATTTTGAATTTGCATTGATCACTCCGAAATATACAGCAACAAGATATCTACATTATTAGTAATGTGTGGATCAATGCCTGATTCTCATTCCTTATCAGCTATGTCCATATTGTTTTTGTGTTTGTGCTGTTCAGTAATTCACCGAGGCCTTCCTAAAAGTTCACCATCTATTTTTCTGATGGGTTTGAAGGTTTGCGTAGCCTCATGGCATACGGCGATGTCCTCTGCGACGAGCTACCAGCAGCATTTGCCTCCGCTGATTGTTGCTGCTGCTGTTGCTGCCTCAGTGCAGCTTGTGCCTGCTGTAGCTGCGCTGCTGTGACTGTCCTTGCAAGTGTAGTTGCTGCACTTTGTGCTGCTTGCCCAGGTTGTGATGTAACATTGATCTGTGTTTGTGGAGCATGCGCCACCACAATCGATTGACTCGTGGCAGATTTCACGGTTGATGTCAACTGAGGCACTGTTTCTGTCGCCACAACTACATCAGGTTTATGCTGCTGCTGCACCACCACTGATGGCGCTCTTGCCACGCTCTCCACCGTAAGTGTTTGCTGTGGCTGACTCACTTGGACTGTTTGAATGGTTTGTGCTGCCGGCGTGGCAGCCACTACTCTCGCCAATTGAGACATTGGGACACTGGTGACAGTAGTCTGACGTTGCTGCTGTTGTTGTTGCTGCTGCTGTTGCTGCTGTGCCACGGATGTCACAATCTGTGCTAGCATCTGCTTCTGCTGCAACAGCTGAGCTTGAGTCACTGTGGCTGTTTTGGTCGAGGTTCCCGGCAGTAAAGATGCTCCGGACTGAATCAAAGTGACCGGCTTGACCCCTTGTTGAATGGACAGCGTAGTGCCTTGAGCGGCCGCTGCCTGTTTCACCTGCTGTTGTAGCTGTTGGCGTACAGTAGTCATCTGAGGTACTTGTGTTACACGTTGGACTTGGACTGTTGGTGTGCCTCCCTGTGCAGATGTGACCTGCTGTAGACGGACACCTTGGGCTAGCTGGGCTTGACTAACTTGAAGACCCTGTAGGAATGTAGGAAAAAACATTTAATTGAAAAGAGGAAATCTCACCCCAAAAATCTCTTAAATATAGCAGTACAAATACTGTTTGACAATTTATACATAGGTATTGCATTGTCATCCCAAAACCTACATGTAATAACTGACAGCAAACAATATATGCAAGCGTCATATTTAGAGCCAATACTTATTACTGTGGCATCATTTAGAACCAATAGGCTACAATGTAATGTCTTACTGGTATGAGAAAGATGCAGATAAACTTGCATACAGCAAATCAAATTTTATTTAAGTACAAATGAATAATTCTGTGTGTTGACCAATTTCAAGTACACACAGGCGTGTGTGCATTTCAGTATTTCACGTAGTTTCAAAAATGAGCAAACACTGAAGAATGTCATCATATTTTTGCAGGTACATGGGCTATGTCATAGGGTTGCCATGCTATCCTTTATACAGCTCAGCTTGATACAGTGCATTGGAGTGGGTCTGACAATCTGGAAAAATTATATGACACTCTGAAAAAATTGTGTGACACTCTGGTGATTACAATTTTGTTTGGTAACATTGGGCTTTCTTTACTCTATGCAGACAAGAAATAATCTTCCCTTATCTTCTCTGAATGAACCAAAATATTGTACAAAACCATGGTATTTTCGCTCCAAAAATATCTTATTTTGCAAGCATATGAGAGAGCTTACCTGTACTTGATGCAAGGTGGTTCCAGCAGATTGCACGGCACTAGACTGGACCACCTGTTGTTGACCGGACACGCTACTCGTAACCACCACATGAGGGGAAGACACGCGTATGGTTCCGCCAGAGGTCACTACTTGTTGCACCTGTTGGACTTGCTTCTGCAGTAGTTGGGCTTTCACTCCAAGCTGTAATGGGGAAATGAGGGAGACATTGGGTTTCTCTCAAAATGCAGTGGTGTTATAGAAAAGTGAAGGATTGAGATAGGACACAACTGATTTTCACTAAGGGTTAAATAAAACAAATACGATTTGCTCACAATAGTCTGTCAAACAATCTTCATTTTGTATCACTGACTTGCACTAGAGTTGGTTACCATTGTGGATGGTGTTCACAAAGCCTTATTGAAATTCTAAATCTGGACACAACCCGATGAAGTAAAACACATACGTTGGTCAGGGGTTGTTTTATACGTGTATAAGGCCCTTCACAATTGATTCTTAGTTTCCTGTTAACCGACTTCGTCCCAAATTGAAAATGGCAAAATATTTAATTATTTGATTTTATCTTATTACTTTGCATCTTTTCCTTTTAAAATAACAGTTTTTAACCTGTATCAACTCCAGGGTGAATAAATAAACAACACTGTAATTCACAATTGATAAAAGCAATCATGGGTGAATTGTGAGTAAAACCAGTAAATCACCCGTGCCAGTCAAACGGGCAAAATATTTGTGACATCAGTTTCAACTACTAACTTGAAAATAATAAATAATTAATAATTAAAACCTGCAACAGGAAACAAAGAATTAATTGTGAAGGGCCTAAGAAAAATGGATTCCGCCGTGGGGCATAGGCGAGGGCATTAACTTCAGATGGCCATATGTGACACGATCAAGCGGAATGAGTCATATGTCGGGAATATTAATTTTGAGATATAGATCAAAAGAAGTGACAAATTCTTATGTTTAACTTTGTTTTCTCAGTTGGTTAACTGTTTGTAACTTTAAAACTAGAAGTTTGATTTTAGTGGGGTTTGGACCATACTGTAGCATTCTTCACCTGCCTTTGAATGATGGACAAATGTCAAAATTTCAAAATTGCCGACATGCGACTCAGTTCGCTTGATCACGTCACATATGCCTTATTTTAACTAGTTTGTATTTGGACTGCCCTATTTAGCTAGCACTGGTCATACTATTGTCAACTACTTACCAGTTTCTGCTGTTGCTGCGCTGCTTGTACTTTCTGTGCTTGTTGCATCTGTATGATCTGCTGCAGGCTCAGTTTACCAGGCTGGATAGTCAACGCTTTCATTGGTGTTGCCTGACCAACCTTCTGACCTTGTGTGTTCACCACACTCTGTCAAGTACAAACAATAAATAATTTGGAGTGTTTGTCTTTCTCAGCGTTGGATATTAACATTAAGCACATTTCATTATTGTATTCCCCTTTTTTTAATAACATTAATGAGTTTGCAATCAACAACGCATCATTCATCCCAACTATACTGGATTTCTCTCCAGGCAACCTTCGCTGTATCAGTTTAAAGGAAGGACTGGTATAGATGTATGGTAATTCCATTCTTTCATCTGGAAGATTTCTGTTGGATAGCAGTCCAGGTGCTTCTATCTACTATACAGTTCACAATCTTGCTTAGGGGTTTAAGGTCTATGTTGTCGTTGAGCAAAACGAAATTGGTCGTCATTTATTGTCCTGTCTTTCCTTGGCCCTGGGTTTAGTATCCCAGTTAATACCTTAACAATGATAAGGTCTGAACCTCTTGAGCCGTTACCTGCCAGCTTCCCACCTTCATAATGCAATTTTGTGGTTTAAGATTTATGTTGTCGTTGAGCAAAACAAAATTGGTCGTCATTTATTGTCCTGTCTTTCCTTGGCCCTGGGTTTAGTATCCCAGTTAATACCTTAACAATGATAAGGTCTGAACCTCTTGAGCCGTTACCTGCCAGCTTCCCACCTTCATAATTGAATTTTGTGGTTTAAGATTTATGTTGTCGTTGAGCAAAACAAAATTGGTCGTCATTTATTGTCCTGTCTTTCCTTGGCCCTGGGTTTAGTATCCCAGTTAATACCTTAACAATGATAAGGTCTGAACCTCTTGAGCCGTTACCTGCCAGCTTCCCACCTTCATAATTGAATTTTGTGGTTTAAGATTTATGTTGTCGTTGAGCAAAACAAAATTGGTCGTCATTTATTGTCCTGTCTTTCCTTGGCCCTGGGTTTAGTATCCCAGTTAATACCTTAACAATGATAAGGTCTGAACCTCTTGAGCCGTTACCTGCCAGCTTCCCACCTTCATAATGCAATTTTGTGGTTTAAGATTTATGTTGTCGTTGAGCGAAACAAAATTGGTCGTCATTTATTGTCCTGTCTTTCTTTGGCCCTGGGTTTAGTATCCCAGTTAATACCTTAACAATGATAAGGTCTGAACCTCTTGAGCCGTTACCTGCCAGCTTCCCACCTTCATAATTGAATTTTGTGGTTTAAGATTTATGTTGTCGTTGAGCAAAACAAAATTGGTCGTCATTTATTGTCCTGTCTTTCTTTGGCCCTGGGTTTAGTATCCCAGTTAATACCTTAACAATGATAAGGTCTGAACCTCTTGAGCCGTTACCTGCCAGCTTCCCACCTTCATAATGCAATTTTGTGGTTTAAGATTTATGTTGTCGTTGAGCGAAACGAAATTGGTCGTCATTTATTGTCCTGTCTTTCTTTGGCCCTGGGTTTAGTATCCCAGTTAATACCTTAACAATGATAAGGTCTGAACCTCTTGAGCCGTTACCTGCCAGCTTCCCACCTTCATAATGCAATTTTGTGGTTTAAGATTTATGTTGTCGTTGAGCGAAACAAAATTGGTCGTCATTTATTGTCCTGTCTTTCTTTGGCCCTGGGTTTAGTATCCCAGTTAATACCTTAACAATGATAAGGTCTGAACCTCTTGAGCCGTTACCTGCCAGCTTCCCACCTTCATAATGCAATTTTGTGGTTTAAGATTTATGTTGTCGTTGAGCGAAACGAAATTGGTCGTCATTTATTGTCCTGTCTTTCTTTGGCCCTGGGTTTAGTATCCCAGTTAATACCTTAACAATGATAAGGTCTGAACCTCTTGAGCCGTTACCTGCCAGCTTCCCACCTTCATAATTGAATTTTGTGGTTTAAGATTTATGTTGTCGTTGAGCGAAACGAAATTGGTCGTCATTTATTGTCCTGTCTTTCTTTGGCCCTGGGTTTAGTATCCCAGTTAATACCTTAACAATGATAAGGTCTGAACCTCTTGAGCCGTTACCTGCCAGCTTCCCACCTTCATAATTGAATTTTGTGGTTTAAGATTTATGTTGTCGTTGAGCGAAACGAAATTGGTCGTCATTTATTGTCCTGTCTTTCTTTGGCCCTGGGTTTAGTATCCCAGTTAATACCTTAACAATGATAAGGTCTGAACCTCTTGAGCCGTTACCTGCCAGCTTCCCACCTTCATAATGCAATTTTGTGGTTTAAGATTTATGTTGTCGTTGAGCGAAACGAAATTGGTCGTCATTTATTGTCCTGTCTTTCTTTGGCCCTGGGTTTAGTATCCCAGTTAATACCTTAACAATGATAAGGTCTGAACCTCTTGAGCCGTTACCTGCCAGCTTCCCACCTTCATAATTGAATTTTGTGGTTTAAGATTTATGTTGTCGTTGAGCGAAACGAAATTGGTCGTCATTTATTGTCCTATCTTTCTTTGGCCCTGGGTTTAGTATCCCAGTTAATACCTTAACAATGATAAGGTCTGAACCTCTTGAGCCGTTACCTGCCAGCTTCCCACCTTCATAATGCAATTTTGTGGTTTAAGATTTATGTTGTCGTTGAGCAAAACAAAATCGGTCATCGTTTATTGTCCTGTCTTTCTTTGGCCCTTGGTTGTTCTCCAAGTCAATAAGCTTAGATTAACTAAAGCTCTTGCACTGCAGTTGTGACCATCAAACTGAAGCCATTGTAGCGCAATTTAGCAGGTGTCTATTGGGAGATTATGATATACTTAATTGTTTGTAATATGTTCCCTCCAACTAACATTTAAAACAGATGGTAATTTACCTGCATAGGTACAGTGCTGACTTTGACCCCAGACACTGGCAATGTAGTAATGGTACCCTTCAACTTCTGCTGTGCCACTCTCTGCTGCTGTAGCTTGATCAGGGCAGCAACCTCGCTGTCTTTAAGGGTAGTGGTTGTCTGCCGGGCTAGTGTTGTCTTCTGCTGTTGTACAGCCTGTAGTGAAATAATGATAGATATCATCTCAAAATCAAAATCCTGGGATTTGGCCATTATCAATTTCTATTTCAAAGAACAATTTTTTTCAAAGTCATTTTATTTTAGGAAGAAAGAACAGGCAAAGAAAATACATTATGTAAGGCTTTGTAGAAGTCCTGTTCAACAGACGAATGTTCCTTTGAAGTAGGGTCGATTAGTTGATTTTTTTTGTTCCACAAATTGTTCATCTTTTTCAAACTAAAACATCTCTAACCATGGCAGATCCTTAGAACATGTTTATTGTTTTTGTATTGTTATTTATTTATTTATTTATTTATCTATTCCTTTATTTTATCTATGCCTGGGTCATTTAGCACCCAATCAGGTGCATTTTTATTTTAGCTTCTAATGGGGTGGCAAGTCATATCAAATATAAAGTTGATTGCAAGGGCTTTCTTCTTTTCCTTAGGATCGTTAGCAGCAACTGGGCTTCACGAATGTACATGGCTAGAGGAGGCATTGATCTTCTGGAGTTGTCTAGTTTTTCTTTTTTTCTTTCTTGAATTGTCTCACCCTAAATTCCTTTATTTTATTTGATAGCCAGCCTTACCTTCACAACCTGTTGTCTTTGTGCAGCCGTCAAGCTGGCGTGTGCCGCACTAATCACCGTCCCTCCTGATGCCGAAGTACCCACAACGGTAGCAACACCTCCCTTCTGCACAGTTTGGAGTGTCTGGGCTGTCACTTGCTGCTGTTGTGGCTGCTGTTGGGCTGCTTGAGCTTGAGCTTGGGCCTGTACCTGAGCGGCCTGAGCCTGGGCTTGAGCCTGTTGGAGGCGCTTTAGGTCGGCCTGTTTCAGTTGCTGTAAACGGAAAGCGGGAGAAGCCGGTTTTCCCTATGGTGGGAGAGAATGTAAGATAATGGATGTTAGTTTCAAGTAGATGGTATGGTGCTACAGTTTGATCACTTCTAATTGGCGAAGCCTCCTTAAAGCAGCAAATTAAAACAGAAGGACGTGGGCGTGCATGAAGGTGACAAGCGCATTGCGCATTGGATTACATTTGGGTGCGGAGAGATAAAAAATATTACTGTAAAAGTCAATATTTTCGCGGGCGACCTTCTGAATGCACTGCATGAATGTTTAAAAAAAAAAATTGCGGAAAATATTTTTGCGCGAAACGCGTGATAATAAAACCACCGCGAAATTTTCAGCTTTTACAGTATTCTCCCTGCAAATCTCGTCAATTTGGAACTGATATATTCACAACAAATTAACATTAGTGTTTAGAAGTCAGGAGTGCTCTGGTAGCTAGTAAGTGTTAAAGTAGAGTATAAAGACTACGGAGAAGCCAAAAACACAGTCTATTCCCTAGCTATACATGTACATAGCTTTATATGAAAATTCCGCCAAATATCCACCATCCATAAATATTTGGAGTTTTCTTCTCTATTTTCTGTATAAAATGGGCCACATGTCATGAATTCAACTGTCAGCAATTCCATAATAACTTATTAACCAAAATAAATACACTTCTTCCATCTTTGCATTTTCGTCAAAATCTACAAAAGTCAGTCAAAAAACAAAACAAATTAGTGATAGACAGTCTTTCATATCACTATCTCTATTCAATTCTATCTGTCCGTGAGAACCTAAAATTAAAAATGGCTTTTAAACAAGGACTCTCACACGACATATTGTTTTGAAGTAGTAAAGATTCAAACACCTTTTGTTTTGCTTCACTTAAACTATATTCACACAGGTCTATCTTGTGTGTTTACAGACCTGTAAGGGGGAGGTTAAACAAGAACTCCATTTGACATACCTGCTGTGCTGCTTGCGCCTGCAGACGTTTCAGATCGGCTTGTTTCAGTTGCTGTAAACGGAAAGCAGGAGAAGGCGTTTTTCCCTTTGGTGGAGGTAAAGTGTGAAAATGGATGGTAAGTTACAATATGAAATGTAGCATGATAATGAGGCAGGCATGTGACTGCTATTCATTATATCTGAGGTGAATAGTAAGTTCAGCGACGTTGAAATAACATTTTCAAAATCATTTTTGAATGCAAACCATAGAGTGCTCTAAAATTTCAAGGAGTTATCGGAGGAATGCGTAAACGTGGCAGACCAAAGCTCCGTTGGACTGATGGCATTAATGAAGCATGGTCTATCTCTTATCTCTGCACATCCCAAAATAGACAACATTGGCGCTCAATCATCAATAGGCTTCAAAGAATTAGCCATAATCCATAGAACGATGACGACGACTCTATCAAAAATGTATATGTCTTTATTTTCCCAAAAGTCTTTAAAATGTATAAAATGATTAATTAGACATTTCTTGTATATTTTATTTGTCAGAAAATCACCAAGATAGATTTTTGTATCACTTTCAAGGTTGAATGAAGCACATGGTTATGTGATGGTCTACTTACTGGAAATTAGCTAGATTTAGCTACATTTTAGAATGTGAACAAAAAATAATGAGTGAATAACACAAAATGAAGTGTGGTTTCATATGTATATAAGTTTCATATGTATATGTAAGTTTATGAATTGTCTTATTGGTATTTGTTTCTTCAAAATATGAGTGAGAGAGTGGGCACAAAGCTATGAACATCATGATAGAGCAGCTTGAATTTTGAAAAGAAGGTTATTTCAATTTCAACTTCCAAATTTCAATTTTTAATCAATGAAATGACATGAAAAAGCATTTGTTTTCTTGAAGTTCCGTAACAAGTGAAATGTGCATTTGGTGTCTGAATATAAATTCTTAAAAAGTGGTACAAAATACCATTTTCTTTGTACACACCAACTTAACATAAGAACTTAACAATTAACAATACTTGAATAGATGATCTTGAAGTTCAAAAGAATATTTCAGACAGAGAGCATTTGTACATGTCTGAATGTTTTTTCCCAAAAATGTCCCCAGAGTATTGGAGAGAAAAATCTGTCTACAATGTGAAGGATTGATACAAATTCAAGAACAATTTTAAAGAAAATTTGCTTCGCAATAGCCTGGTATACTTCCCTGTGATTTTGACAAGATTAACTCGCTATAGTCACTACCATATAAATGCTATGGACGAAATTCAATCTATTTCACATGAGCATGTTTTGTTGTTGTTCGCGAAGCTGCTTCCAAATGCTTGAAATGCGCAAATAACTATGCATGCATGTGTGTAACGTTTTCACAAGTGACCAATCAGGACGCGCGGCCATTTTTTGAAAGCGTCTGGTACGCAATTACGGGTTTACGCACGCATTGGTGTAATTTTTGCCATAATATTATGACGCTGACTATAATGAATAGTAGTAACCCTTACTTGCTTAAGTTGACTAGTCTGCTGTTGTTGCTGATGTAGCTGTTGCTGTCTCAAGGCTTGCTGTTTGAACAGTGCCAACTGACCTATCTGAGCTGGGGTTAGCTGGGTCAGGTTCTTCAACTGAGCACCTGTGTATATGTCAATGCACAATAGATAAATGATAAGTGAACTGATCATGTGGTAGGCAACATATATCACTCGACTAGTATACTTGGGGCATTGTGTTGGGATGGGGAAGAATGGTAGGGAAGAAAAATGGCCAAGTTGTATTCCTCACACGCGCGTTCCTGTATGTACACAAACCGAAGAGGTTACTGGTGTGTCAAGGAAGATTTCTCATTCTTTTAAAAATACTACATGTATTGTCATCCTGTGCAAAAAAGTTTTAACCACATACAAGTGATATAATAATCACATAGGTCACTACCAGGAGTTGATAATCATGCTACATTAGGCGGTGAAAAAAGGGAACTCTGTTCTACAGGCTAACAGACCTCTCAGGTTGGGTTGGTCAGTCAGACCTTTTCTTCTTCTTTTTTTCTCCTTCAAAATGACACAAAAATCTGTTATTTGTTTGTAGTTTTGTGACTAACTAAAAAAAAAGAGGAAATGTTTCCCCAAAAAATTCTAAAAATATGGGTCCGTCAGGCCCATAGAACAGGGTGGGTTTTTTATGCCTTATTATATTTTGCACGGTACAATTTATTGTAATCGCAACCCTGGAGCAATAGCATCAAACTAAATTATATAAATATAAAATACAATAATAAAGTACATATAAACTGTAAAATTATGAAGAGCGAAATTAAATACCAGTATTCAAAATTATGAAGAACAAAATAATATTTTAGACAGATAAGATCTTCATGGCATACAACAGTATTCCTACGAGGGGGTATCAAAAAGTTTTAGAAATCACCCAGAAGTGAAGGAGCCAGAAACTTCATTTTGTTATGTGATCCTTCAGACATCTTTATAAAGTCCCTGTGCAAATTATAAATATTTTTAAACAGGTTCGCCGTCGGGGTAGAAAAGAGACAATAATGGGAAAACGATCTCGCCCGGGAATTGAACCCAGGATCTGTTGATTGCTTGTCAACTGCCTTGTCCATTGGGCCACAAGACCTCGCATGGTAAAGCATCTGAAATTCAAACCTAAGCGATCTCGTTTCCCAGTCTCTTGCCACATTTTCCCTACTTGCTTGCTGCTGTTTGAACAGCGCCAACTGACCGATCTGGGCTGGCGTTAGCTGGGTCAGGTTCTTCAACTGAGCACCTGTGTATATGTCAATGCACAATAGATAAACGATAAGTGAACTGATCATGTGGTAGGCAACATATATCACCCGACTAGTATACTTGGGGCGTTGGGATGGGGAAGAATGGTAGGGAAGAAAAATGGCCAAGTTGTCTTCTCACACGCGCGTTCCTGTATGTACACAAACCGAAGAGGTTATTGGTGTGTCAAGGTATCTATTACCTGTCCACAGACCGCCATTGTAGAGATCCTCAGATTGACCGCCATTGATTGATTCTCAGATTGCTTCAGATTGTGTTATTCCCAAAACAGCAATAAATAGTTTAAAGTTTGGACAGAAAGGGGTCAAAGGTCATTACAAACAAGCTTGGTGACAATAAACTTATGGGTAACATGGGGTGTACACAGATTGACCTCGAATGACCCCTACATGACCTTTGACCCTTTCTGTCAACCATTTATTGCTGTTTTGGGAATAACACAATCTGAGGCAATCTGAGAATCAATCAATGGCGGTCAATCTGAGGATCTCTACAATTGCGGTCTGTGGACAGGTAATAGATAGTAGGAAAAATGTGTAACTTTGCACAGGGACTTTGTAAAGATGTCTGAAGGATCACATAACAAAATGAAGTTTCTGGCTTCTTTACTTCTGGGTGATTTCTAAAACTTTTTGATACCCCCTCGTATAGATATACTGTCTCGAGGAATGGAAATGACTTGTAAAACGCAGTGATCTATTTTCGTAAAAAAATATGTATGTAGCATTTATGTTGTCAAATTTCAACTGTTCGTTAAAAATGATAAACTGTTATATTCAAATGCATAGAATAAAACTGCTATACACATTTCTGATTGTATAGCAAATTCTGCAAATTGTGGAGCATTTAGCGATGCGACACTGGGTAAATCATACCCCGGTAAAACAACTTGACTAGTCTGAGTAAACACTGAGGATTGAAGGGCTTGGAAGTTTAAAATCCCTTCTGGATCTATGATTCTTCTACTGAGCCCCTGCAATGTGCACAAATTATGTGATAAATGAAAACAACGAGTACGACAACAAACACGGTATACAACAGCAAATCCACTGACCGATCTGAATGGGGCTTAACTGCCAGGTCAAGTTCTTTGTACTCGCTGATGATGAAGTAGTACCTGTGCCAAAAATGATAAGGATTGGAATTAATAAGATTAATAATTGACAACAAAAAGAAAAGAATCTAAACAATAAATACAACAACATAAATGTGACTCAACATCGTCTAGCTGTTGGGTTCGTTTCCTTAGGTCGACAGCTTGGATACCTGTGCACCAATGTAAGGAATATTATCATGATATTTGTCTAAAATCAAACTAAAGACTGACACCAATCATGACACTCTCCCACCCCATCAACAATCTATTATAGGCTGCATATTTGTATTCGGTAGTTGGCTGCAAGGCTTTATTTCAAAGAGTCATTTTTAAAAGATTTGCGTTCAAATGTATTATCAAACTTTCTGTAAGCTGATATTATTATCAAACTTTCTGTAAGCTGATATTTCATTAAGTTGGCTAAATCTGGCCAACAAATCTAAAAGGCAACACAATTATGAATCATTATGTCTTACCAGTCAATGTAGCTGTAGGTCTGGCCTGGACAGTAGCAGCTGATGTTGTCATGACGACCGTTGCTGTGGTGATACCTCGTACCTGACTGGTGATAATACCAGCGTTGCTAGGGAGAGTTACCACCGAGGTACGTGTGCCAGCCTGCTGCTGAGCTCTCACAACTTGAGCCAAAGAGCTAGCCACCTGTTGAATGTGATGTCCGGGTAAGAAATGGGAAAGTTTTGCTTACAAAAGTGTTCTATGTTATTACACTACAAGTAATGAGTGAATTGTCATTTGGTCTTATCAACCAATTAATAATAGGTCTATAATATGGTCAGGGTTTTAAATCTCAAATCTCCATACATGATGCCACTAGACTTAGAGCACGCCATACATTTACACAAAATGCATTCTATTTAACAAACATGCCTACAATGTCCAAGATAGTGCAAATCAGTATTTATTATTTAAGGCCACAAAAAAAAAGCCACCCCTGTTCTAGGGCCCGACCGACCCATTTTTTTGGAATTTCTGAAATTGTGTGAAATTTGTGATATACTTAAAAAAATTATGTTAAAAATATCCAAATTAAAAGAATGAACTCAATTTGTTTTCGCACGCTGGTTTTTAGACAGCCACCCTACCTCAAATTTTTTAAGGACCACCCCGCCCCCTCAAAATTGTTTTTTACGGACCCCCCTCAAATTTCTGATTCGGCGGCACATTTCCCAACATTTTGAAGAAAAAAAGACAGAACCCCCCCTGCCCAACCCTACCTGAGAGGTCCGTTTGCCTGTAGAACAGGGTTTTTTTCTTAGCAAATTTATTGACATTTTGCAGTGTTGTACATGGCAAAATCAGAGTGCATGACCAATGACACTGATTATGACAGGTTATAGATTATACAGTGTGTCCCAGAATAATTTATACCATGCTTGAAAACATGTTTCCTACTTTCATCAAAATATCGTTATCCGTTGCGATATGACATGACATTATTGAAAATTGGTGAAAAGATGTTTTTCACTTTCAGCGTATTTCAATTGATTTGGAATCCACCATGTTTACAAAAGAGTATAATTTCTGTCAGAAACATCAGATTTTTATGATTCAAAATTCCTAAGAAGGCTAAATATATGTAGATATTAGAATCGTAAGCACTTTGAACACTAACAATGGCATTAATAGCTAAATAAATGCAACTTTCCTGGTACAAATTATTCTGGGACACCCTGTACAACAGAGTGATAACACTGTACACATGAGCAATTGTACAAATGAATAAATACATGTATAATTGGAGGCATTCTCAAGTTTTAAAATAGAAATTAAAGGTAGATTAAATTGTTTTCAAAGTCCACAACTGTGGAAAGTGGTGCTTGAAGGAGGCTTGTGACGAACCAGTAAAGCATCTCTCTGATGATTAAGTGTAAAAGTTGACAGAGTGCATACAAAATTTGGATTTGGTGAGGAAAAAATGACTTACAATATTTGCAATTATTACATTGTATATACACAGAATTAGTACAGTGAAAAAGTGTGAAGTGGAAATAGATGCACAAAAACACTCAAACTTTTTTATTAAAAAAAAGAAATTTATAAAAAGAAAAATGTATACAACAAACTGAACCAAATCAAATCAAAACATGTGGGTTTTTTTTACCGTAGGCGTGACCTGTGCATTTCCCGTGCCGGTAACAGTTGCTATTGTTGCGACCCCCTGACTCATACGCTTGTTGATGCTGGCAAATGTGTGACCTGTGACTGTGGACACGGAACCAGGTGGCGTATTCACCACGATGCTACTGGCCGCCGCCGCACTGTTGACAGTGCGTATGGGTGTCGTACCGGGTCCAAGTGTGGTGCGTGTGATAGGACCTGATTGCTGTATAGTGAATGAGAAAATATGACTTTGGTGCAATTATATTTCAAGTGCTGATATGGTAGGCTGACCTAAAAAGTATGCCAGCAGTGATAATGGGCAATTCCAAATGTATACAGTTTGCTTTCTTTGAAAGACAAACAGTATCAAATCTGTATGTAAAATGGTTCGTCAAGAGGGAGTACAGAATAGAGATAGAAGAGCTGTATGGTGCTATTCCATCTGATTAATGGTGTGATTCAATTCTAGTAATCTGATTTTACCCTTATGGAATACACATAATACTTTTAATATTGTTTGTCTTACATGAGGGTATGACACACTAAAGAATCCATGGTAAAATTGCAAAAGCAAGTTTTGACCTGTATTTGGGTTGAGTTGGTGTGATGAAAACGAAAGGGCAAGTGTAAAAAATATATTTGCCTACACAATGCTTTAATAGCATCTGTGAATCCATGTGCATATACCTGGATATTTGGCTGATGTTTTGTTCTGCAGAATGTCATAGAAGGCTTTAGAATCAAAACATAAAAATGTCTAAAAAAGTAAATGAGATTGAAAGTTGGGTTCACTCCGTACCAGGGTTTAAAATACTTTTTGGGCTATGATGGCTATTTTCAAATTCTGCCAAAAAACCTCTATTTCATTTTACCTAAGGCCGACAATTTCTCAGGGGCAATTTTGTGAAAACTGGGGGCTAATCGCCCTTCGCCCCCATGTATTTTGAGCCCTGCTCCATACTCCAAAATATGGATTCATAAGTTATCCAGAACCTGTCTGCAGAAGTCTGGACAAACCTGGGAACACTGGTTGGTCACTATGGGGGACTTAGCTCACTCTAGATATTTCTCTGATGTATACACCATCTGATTTCCATCTTTGTGTGTGTACACCAGTGCCTTATAGTTGCATGTGTGATGATTTTGCAAGTCTGTGGTAAGTCAATCACACAGCAACGTCACCGTCTCAAATTATCCAAATGGTCCATATATTGCTCGGTGGTGATACTGTGTAATTGATCATCATTTTACTAAATGTTGATCATCATTTTACTAAATGTTGATCATCATTTTACTAAATGTTGATCATCATTTTACTAAATGTTGATCATCATTTTACTTAATGTTTCTATCAACTGTGACTCATTTAAGGAACGTGACAGTGGCAACATTTTAGGTTGGACAGGTTGAATACCAGGAGTGTATTTCACTAAGATCTAGGACGCATCCTTAGTGCTATAAACCAATCACAAGAATGAAAATTAAACTTGAAGCTACAACACATCACAAGTTGTCATTGAATCCCTCATAGAAGGTATGGGAATCCCTTTAAAAAACCATCAATTTTTGTTGGTGGGCATTCCCAAGAAAAAATTCATGTCTTCAGAATGGTATAGAAGGCATGGGAAATTAAAAAAAAGATATACATTTTTGATGGCGAGAATTTCCAAGCAACAGACCATTTGATTTGATTTGATATCATTTGGATCCTACGACCCTGGATAACCCAATAAGCTTATTAGCTTATTTCCATTGGGTCCGTTAGATGTGTGAACAGATACAGACCGGGATGATCCCCATTCGTTCGTAGTGCTGATTGAAGAATATGGGTTTATTGAAATCAATTCCCAATAACTTTGAGGCTAAGATGCACTTCATACTAATAATGGCTTTAAAACAGCACTTAAGATGCGTTGTAGCTAGAGTTTAGTGAAATACACCCAAGATAAAATTAGTATACCATACTAGCCCAATACAAATCTTAAATTGGTTATTTAAATAACAACATCTTTCCATGGTTACATCAGTTAACTGATAGGTGCAAAGATCTGTATGTGTGAGCATGATCTGCAATAATGGTGAGTGATCCAATATGTAATACAACCAAGGATGGGAATGAACTGATTTTTTAACTTGAAGAATAATCCATCTGGGTTAATTAATACCTTGAGGTCTTTTCCTCGCACCGCTGACACAATACGTGGTGACGATATGACGAGGCCACTGGCGGCGCTGTTTGTGGTGCTTGTCAGCGTCAGACTGCCAGGTCCTAGTGTTGTTCGGCTGGTGGGACCGGAGGTCTGAGCATGGGTTTAGGGGTCATAGTTCAGATATAGTTTTATTCAAAATTTTAAGAGAGTGAGGGACTTATTCTACGTATATGGGATCACGGTTGGTTCAGAAATAGATGGCTTCACCCAGGTGATATTTGTTTTGAACCAAGGGGTGGATTTGATTAAGCTAGATTATCTATTGAACAATTGTGCAAAGCACCGTCTCAACAGATACCTATATCGAGTGAAAGGTGGATATTCTCACAACAAACATTCTGAGAGCATTATGAAACTTTTAGTTGATATGGTAACTATGAAATATGTGAATGAACACACGCATTAAGATTGTGTAAAAATGTTGTCCCCTTTTAAATACAACTTATTACAAATGATTTTTTGCAATTTTGTTGTTGATCAAATGAATTATTAGCCGCCCCATAAAAATACATTTCCTATCAAAGGGCCTCAATTTCAGATATCTGGATATAAAAGTAACTTGGTTTTGGTAATTCCTGTCCACCTCCCTGTCAAATAAAGTTAGAAAAAAACTTGAATTATGACTTACCATTACTGTAGCGGTTGTAGCAGTGGCCACTGCCTGTGCAATGGCGGCGGCGGCTTGCTGCTGTTGCTGTTGTTTAGCTGCAGCTGCTGCTTGTAATCGTTGCTGCTGCTGTTCTTGCTGTGCCTGAATTACAAAACAATTACAATATATTATACACATATAGACCATGTCACCTCTTGTTGATCAACAATGGTAAGTGACCTGCCCTGTTCCATTACATGCATGGGGGTTCCATCCCACGCATCGCCTGTTGTATTACGCGTGGGGAGAAAATGCAATGACTGTTGCATTGACTGCTGTTGTTATAGATGACTGGTTTTGTTTAGTGTATGGTTTATATTGGACACCCCAGTTCGACTGGGCGTGCAAACTGGCAGGCAGGCTTTCGTTTGGCAGGCAATTGAGGACCCTAGATCTAAAAGGGGGTTAAGTCACAATCTTGTGAAATTGTAGTTAGTATCAGTTTCTGCTACAAGGAGGATCTCTGCACCCTCCGTTCAAATGTTACAGTTAAGTCATGTGGTAAAGCTATGTAAGAGTCCATGTGAGGTACAACCCGAGTGGGTCAAGTCCACACATGGACACAATGAAACCCAGTTTTTGCCATTTTTCTCAATGCGACTTAACCCCCTTTTAGATCTAGGGTCCTCAATTCGTGTGCACAACCGCGGAAGCTTGCCTGCCTGCTGTGATATTACAGGTGACATTGTCTATAGTAGCACAGGTTGTCTAACTAGTAACACCATGAATGCAAGATAGAACAATCTTAATTTTCACCTCGTAATAGACACTGCCAATTGTGTTAAATTATTGGTAGTCCACAAAGACAAGCTCAAGATTATATATTACTACTTCATGTAGGTCAATTCACTCTGGATGCAGTATATTGGTGGGTGGTCAAATCACCACTTTATGGAGCCATCCCTTGTTTATTGATTATAGCATGGAACTTCAAACAACTAATACTCTTTTTTAATTTGACATAAAGTCAATTATATTATACTACAAAAATAATCAGAGAATAATAATACCAATCCCAATTTTTAGTTTCAACATTTGTTGTTGAAAATGGTAAATATGCCACTTTTAAGAAAATCAAAACAGCTTGTATCATCATGCTGATATCCTACCTTCTTTTCTCTAGCAATTCTCTCAGCCCTCTTAGCAGCCACCTGTACCGGGGACATAGGTTTGTCATACCCGATTCCAAAGTCATTCAGCACTGCACAGTGCTTGGGATTCTTCAACAGTGGATTGTTCAATCTGTAAATCACAAAAATTGATGTAATATAATTGAAACAAAAGAAAATTGTATATGACCAGGCTAAAATTGTTAACATTGTTGCTTGAGTCGGTTTACCAAGTATCCCGGTTTAAAAAGTAGTAGGCCTATACTCATTTTAAGAATACACATCTGCATAATAATACTTGATGCACCTGAAGTATCTAGTGTGGTGGCATTTTTTTACTCACGCCATCAGTGACAAATCTTGGAATACATCATGAGAAAACATTTCCACTTCAGATGGAGTCTGGTATATACAGTCAATATTTTGGCATTTGAGGTATCTTTAAACATTGATGCATTTGGTGTCTTGTGTCATTTATAATTACAAGACTGATAATGTACAATGTACCACAATCCCATTTACTCTATGTAATCAATTTAGTAAATTTATATATAAGCTCGGATAAACTGGCGTGAATTAAATTAACAAAGACCTTAAAAAACACTGTCTCGAACCCGGTCCCTCTCGCATTCAAGGCGATAGGATTATCCACTGGACCATAGGGGACCGTGTTTACATGGACACCAGAAGAACAAGCACTAATGCACACAAAGCCTTTGTTGAGTGTAATACTTACACAATTTAGTGTAATACTTACACTTGTTTGAGGTGTGGTTGTTTCTTGCTAACCGCTGCCTTGATCAGATCAAACTTATTATTGTATAGATGCGTGTGGGTGTTGTTACCATCCTGGGCATGCAGCTGACTGGTCTTCATAGGACGATTACTCTTGGTCTGTCATAAAATAAAAGGTAGATGAAAGTGTTAGAATTATCAATATTTTATGACTGTAAATAATATTTGGCCTCACATTTACACTACTAAATTGATTTGATTTAGTTTGAAGTGCAGGTGTGTTTGACATCAGTTCCTCTATTAAAGTCAAATGTTAGTCAATCTATATTTCTCTCAAGAAAAATCTCACTTGTCTAATACTCTCAGCTATCACTTCATGGTAGGCCTGTTTGACAACAGGATTCTAAAACATGGTTGGCGACTTCTAAATCATGCCAAATTATATTCGAGACTAATACAAAATTGGGAATAATATCAAGTCTTGTGCACAAACTAGCATTCTTATAAGATGACAGTAGGGTATATCAAGTCTTGTGCACAAACTAGCATTCTTATAAGATGACAGTAGGGTATATCAAGTCTTGTGCACAAACTAGCATTCTTATAAGATGACAGTAGGGTAGCTATCATCGGTTAATTATTGTACTGTTAAAGAAAGTAAGTGGTAATAATTTTCCTTGAAAATTATTTATTTATGTTAAATTAAGTGGTTTTTTTAATTCCTCAACTTACCCGGTATATTCCCTTAGATTTCTTCTGCTTCTTAGGGTTGGTATCGTACAAGATCTTGCCTTCCTCCCTTGGTATGATGACTCCCTCGTAACGATTACGGCACTGTTTGGGTGACCGATAGGTGTGGCCACAGGCGTTGACCACATCACTGACCAGATCCCAGTTGATGATGTGACCGGGCACAACAGCTTGGAGGGTTAAGGGCAGTTCCTGTAGGGCTTGTACAGCCTGATATGAACAAATAATAACAAAATAAATAACACATGTAGTATAAGTATGGGCCAAACTGAAGAAAAAAAACCAACACAAAAATGAGAAAAGACTCCAATGATGATTTAACATGACACACAACAAGCTTGGAGTGCAAGAGCAAAGTCTTGTGACATATCCTTAGCCAAGTCAACATTCAATTCACACATATGAACATATTACATATAGTTATGGTTTTGTTATCAAACATTAACCTTTGATTTAGTGACGTAAGTAACAGCTTATATTACCCAACTTGGTTGGTGAATATGGCCGCAACCATTAATATTGATTATAAATGGTTTATTTTGAATTTGGCATGGGTAAATATAGTTTTTGTTCAGCAAATGTTAACAGTTAAGGACATGAATCAAGTCTTGGAAGAAGAAAAATCCTTTGTGACAAATCAAAGCTACAGAGGCATTATACCATATTAAGTTGCAGAACATTTCATATGCAATCAAATAGGAATCCACCTGTAAGGACAGATTTCTATACTAATACTAATTACCTGTAGCAGTGCCCAGTCTTCATTAATAAGCCAATCAGGCCTGTCGGCAGAATGGGACTCCACCGAGGTCGATGGTCTGTGTACAATCGGCATCGGCTTCACAACCTGTTTGCCTGCCATGGCACGTAGCTTCTGCTGTTTGGCCTCACGACGCATGCGCAGTAGTGCTGCAGAGGGTCGGTTGAACAGAGACTGTGGCGGGGCTATGGTATGCTGG
The DNA here is from genome assembly GCA_035610835.1 of Ophiura sarsii. Classification (NCBI taxonomy): domain Eukaryota; kingdom Metazoa; phylum Echinodermata; class Ophiuroidea; order Amphilepidida; family Ophiuridae; genus Ophiura; species Ophiura sarsii. Next base: position 74,014,687 of record CM069441.1, on the reverse strand, counting down.
GTGCCGTGTGAGGACTGGGTGTCATTGCCCTTGGGTTGATGAGGTTTCAGGTGTTTTCGCACTGTGAGGGAAATAATAGACACAAGTATTATGTATAAGTAGAAAAATGAAGGTCAAAGCTGAAGCACTTGCAGCCTGTTCCATGGTGTAAATACCAGATATTTCAATGGTGTTTTTATCACTCAATAGTGGTAAGCCAGATTGCTCAATTTGTATTGCTTTAGGAGTTTTACCATACACCAGTCATTTAACATGCGCCCAGAATTATCTGTATTGTTTCTTCCTCCTTGAGGATAAGGATATGATTTATAGTTTAATCAGTTCAAATTTGGCGAGAAATATTAGTTTTTTATCTCTCCGCGCGCAAAAGTAATCCAAGCGTACGCCCGTGATTATGGCCACACGCACGCATCTGGTGCACAGTGCGCTAGTTGCCTTCATGCAAGCCCGCGTTCTTCTGTATTCATTTTCTGCTGTAAGGCAGCTTCACCAATTTGGAACTGACCAAACTATAGTAGGCAATCAGAGTAAAGTGCCTTGAATTATTTAAAAGAAATTGGTCTGTCAGAAGTAAACATGGACCAAAATTGTTGATTAAGGAGTTGAACCTCGAACAAGTTGATTGATTTTGTTTTCTTTTTAATTATTATCAAAATCATAACATTGTAAAATAAAGCGCGGATAATTCTTACCATGATCCACCTTGATCTTCTTGGGTTCTTTCTTGATGTACACCGGCGGTAGTTCTGATTCCATCATGACACTGGAGTCATACAGTAAGCCTATAGAATGGTCTATGTACACATCATTCTCATCTTGGGGAGGCGTAGGGGGAGCCCAGATCTATACAAATGTTCAATACAAAGGTAAAATCAGATTAAACCATAACACTTGCATCATACAACTATAGCATGGTCTATTTGCACAGTATTCTCATCTTGGGGAGGTGAAGGGGAAGGGGGTGAGATCTATTCAAGGTCAATGTCAAGAGTAACTTTGATTAGGCCAAAATATTATGATTTAATTCATATATATATTAGTAGTCATAATGGATTGACTGTTTGAACTTTGGATATATATTTGTATCTTAAAAAGACAGGTAATCAATCATCTACTTTTGTCAACTTTTACCCCTGTTAGTATCAAATAACCCACAAACATTCCATCCAATCCCGTGTATTGCACCACATAAACACGCAGGAGAAGCGCAGTTATGGAACAAAGCTATTAGTAACCACGCACAATGCAAGGGTGGTCAGTTGGTCACGCTAATCAAATAAAGCTTCGCCTACCCCGACCCGATTTATATTGTCAAATATTAAATATCGTCGATTTCTCCGAGAACTAATGGGGATTGTTGTTTAAGAATACATGATGTTAGTTTCCGCTGTGGCTTTAACTTAACCCTTTGAACCCTGAATTATTTGTAGAGGACAGTACCCCAACCCCGAGTTATTTGCATAAATTATGCCTACTTCTAGGTCATTGTTTGTCCTATCTATCACCCTCTGACTAACCGTTTCTATAGTGGCATACTGCCCTCTTTGTTGTAACATATTCGGTTATAAAATCGGTAAACACATCGTTTTCACTGTCCATTTTCATCCCTAAAATTGCTATTTTGACCGTAATACGATACATCCATGTCTACCTGAGAATTATCTTCGTAAGATTTTGTTGAATATTCATCCCATTTTTGACAAGTTTTATTCAGCAAAATATCATCAACACACAGTGTCAACCTGGCGTAAACAAGGTATTTCACATCGGGTGAACATCATGTGACTTGAAAGTCACATGACCACTCGAAGTCTTATGATAAATGTGTCACCTGTTTTAAGGCCGGTAAGCCTTTCGGGATATAATACTCTCTCTGTGCAGCCAGTAAAACCGGCCTTTCCGGTTCAAAGAGTTAAGCTTAATTCTGGTCGGGACACTCACGTATACATTTCATTACAAAGATGTGTATTGAAGAATTTTGTATGGTTAGTGTTGGTTTTGGTAAGACAGAACTTGAAAGCTAGATTTGTTCACTTACCGGCATTATTTCATCTGTTTGGCTGATGTATACCTGTAAATGCATAGAAATTGGACAGGTCAAAACACACAAAATGTATAAAGCAAAACAAGCTTAATTACTCAAACATATTTTAACAAATATCAACACAGGATTTGCTATGTCCAATCTCAAATTACCAGGATTTTACAAACAATCAATTGTGTGCTGACGAATTGGTGTGATAATATTCATTCAACATTTCAGAGCATGCATGTGTGACAGAACAAAAATATTTTTGTGTTCTGATATAGGTTTACTAGAATTGGAGTCATTTTAAAATTACTTTCCAATTTATTTTGTTGATTTTGACACAGAATGACTCCATTATAACATTTGAGTATTCTGGATAGGCCTGTAATGCTTGGGCAGATATTATGTTTTCTCAACCTATTCGTAAATTCTACTGTATGTCTGGCTACTAAATTTGTCTTTTGGTAATGATTAGAAAATTGTAAATGAATTGAGTTGTATACAGAATTCTTGAATCAAAAACTTCAAATGTTGTCACGTTATGATAGAAGTAAAGTAACAGTCCCATTACATGAATTGTATTGATAAATGTATGCGTATTGATAAATGTATGCGTATATCAAGCCTTTTTTAATTATGAAATGAGACTTGATCTAAAAATCTAACAATCACTGAAGGCTATAGTTTGATCAGTTCCAAATTGGCGAAGCCTCATTACAGCAGCGAATGAATACAGAAGGACGCGAGCACGCATGAAGACAACAAGCGCACTGTGTTTGTTACTACATGCACTGTGTATAATATGCGTGATGCATGCGTGAGAGTATGGCCATAATCGCACACATAAGTTTGGATTATTCTTGCGAGCAGAGATCAAAACCGAATATTTCTCACCAATTTGGAACTGATTAAACTATAGTAGCGACAAATGATTGTTTTGACCCATGCCACTGATCTGGTTTTGAGGTCGTGGGCTTGGTTCTCACCCCTACCTTTTTTGTCATTAGTTGGTGCACTCTTTCCTTCAGTATATTTGTATTCAACAAAATATTTGTATTTAACAAAATTACTATGCATGTTATGGTGTAATGACGTAAATTATTCCATAGGTGAACCGTGTTCATTTGATAGTTCTTCGGTAAATACTATTATTGCATTATAACCAATTTGCATGTGACGATTGGTCTTAGTGCCAGGAGTTTATTATTAACTGAGTCTTATTTTGGCAAGGGCAAACCAAATTGAATGCTTTCTATGGACACTGTCACTCTCTATGTTGCTAAAACACTCATCCTAAACAAGGTCCCTAAACACCACAAAGAATATCTTTATTTCAGATGAATTATTACATTTGTTATCGGATGAATTCGAATAATTAAATTTGTTATTTTGTTTAGCAAAATTTGGCAATTTTCAAATATCTAATCAGAAATAAAAGGTTGCACTCAAGCTCGGTCTGTAGAAATGACCTTGGCAAACTAGTTTACTTGTGAAGGCCTATTCATGTCGGTTTTAGGTTCCTAGTAATGTAGTGTACAGTAGTATAAGAGGATGATGCCTAACATTAGGAGGGTGACTAAATTATTATTAATTCTGTCCTGTTTACTGGACCCTTGTTTACTAATAAAGGCCTTTGTAAAGTTCCTGGCGGTTAGATTTGAATTAGATTGTGGATGATTGTTGTCCAAAAATGGATAGAAAATTTGTAACCATATCATGTCAGAAGTGCAACCTTTTTTCAGAAATTTAACAAACGATGCCAACACCTACTAGATCCAACCAATATGTGCATGTTTTTATCTTTAAATGGAGTATTAGATATTTTAGGTTAGGCAAAAAAAAGTTTGTCTCTGAAGTAACCAGATAAAGGCAATGTGAAATGTGATTATTATTTAAGAGTAAAATAATGATACGCGAAATGTGGTATCTTTTTAAAACATGAGACAGGCTCTGTGAAATGTATATTTTAACACTACCATAGTAGACATGAATCACATTTTGTTGAACTGTATTTAACTTCTATTGTATGTGGCAATTTTACACTTGTAAGCAAGAAAATGAATATAATATGGCAATTCACAATGAGAAATTAAAATTTGACTAGCATAGTCCAATAAATCACTGTAGTCAGTTGGAAAGCTACGCGTGTGGTCTTCTGAGACAAACTTGTTTGCTTTTTTGCCTTTATTATGAAGTATTTAAATCTATTAGGTTGAGCGTTTTATTGTGTAGTGTTTATGCATGCAGCAATTTCTTAAAGATGTTTTTATATACATGTGTGCAGCATAATCACTTCTGGTATGAGCTGTTTATATTTTTTAAACTTCCTGGTGATTATTGATGCACACATTTATGCAACTTTCTATGGATATGTATTGAAATATGACAGGGTTGTTGCTATTATTGATTTGTATATTCCATACATTACATGTTTTAGAATCAACCTACATGTTTTGAAACTGCCAAAAAAATGCATCTTTTTCCCATTTGATATGGAACAGTTCTTCAATATCAGGAATGATTTGAAAACTGTTGTTTCAATTGGTGAAAATTTAAGCAAAAATACGCTTTGATTTTGATAGAATGATACAAATATGCCAAAAGACTATCAAATGTATACCGTTCGACCTTTTTGGTTTAACAAATCTTGAGAATGTTTCATACCAAATGTATCCCTAACACCTCTTCATACAGCAAGCTTATGATGTTCTCATCTACCAGGACACAGTTCAATGCTTACCATACACTGCTGTACAAAACAAATCGACCCTGTAACATTTGGTAATCCACATAGGCCCATTTATCCAGTACAACCTGTGTATACACTTGTTTTGTTTCCAACTCATGTACATGTAATATCACTGCTATTAGCCATGCATCCAAAGCATCAGTAAATGTATGCTTTGAAAAAATACAAGCAGTCTAACAACATTGGGCCAAACAAGTAGTGATATCGCAAGTGTACTATCATTTGGTAACACAAATGTAATATTGAGGGTTAAACACCAGGGGACCGCAACTCCCTATAGGGGAAATTGAGATTTTGAAACTAAAATAATCCATAATACCCACAGATTTTCAAAAGCATATGTTCTGAAAACCTGAAAGGTTATGTATTATTTTGATATCGAAATCTGAATTTGACCAAAAAAGTGAGTTGCGGCCTTTTGGCAAATAACACTCAATGTATGCATTGAATTATGTCCACGTGACTCTTGTATCTCTACTTCCAATGGTTTATGGAATGGTATGGCACAGGCTTAGTGGACAATTGTCAAAATTACAGAGCAAAAATAGGAATGAAAATCGAAAAACAATGCTTTATTTGTAAACATAAATTTTATATGCCCTGGTCACATTCACCAATTAAAACAGGGCCTGTGCCATTCCAATCTGCAATGTATTTGCTTCACCATGGAAGTTTAGAGATAGAAATCAAGGATGGCACTGATTTGTTGATAGATTCACTATCTATACTGATTGGTTTAAAATTTGTCATTAGATATTTTTTGGCCATCCAATAAGATGAAAGCACCAAGCCTGCTTTATAACCATTAATGCAAACCATAAGAAATACAGACACAGAGAGACACATGTTTTTGCTTATTCTTTTCCGTCAAAACTCAACTCTTTTAATCTTTAGTCCATTAACATAGTACAAAAAATCAAGTAGTCCAAATTGGTCAATATCGCACTACACATTTCTAGTCAAAACAGTCTAACCAAACAGTCTTACAATATAACCCAACTAAATTAAATAAGCTTATATCTGTTTTACTTTTTGATTTTTGATTGGTTTTCTTTCAAATTATCATATCATTTTGATTTTAAAGAGTGTTGACAAACACATACAATGTGATATTGACCGATTTGGGAAAAATAGATAAGGATAGACTGTACAAAATATATACTCTGCTAAAAGCTGTAAATTATCACAGAAACCGAGCCAGTTTTACCTTATTACTGTTAAATACTTGTTTGGTGTTTTCATACAATCTGGTTGAAGTCTGTTCAATATATCATGGAACATGATTGACCTTATACCATTGCTTACTCAATGCATATAAACAAACGTTTTATGATGAATGAACTATAGTTATTATAGTCTGTTCAATACAAATTGAAAATGTCCTTGTTACCTGTAATTATATTAACTCAATACAGACATCTAAAGGTCATGCACTTAATAAACTCTCACTTAAATGCGTTTCTGCACTACAATATCCTATACTTAACATAACATTAACAATGCTAAGTTAAATATAAACTTTGTAAATGACAATATTTTTTTTTCCTGTGTGAAATTTCCAGTTTACACATATAACATGAATACAACTTTTAATTTTGGTCACATCAAAGTGTTGGAGACTTTTTTGTGTGCTAGACCTGCTACATTCTTTTATAGCCATTTGATTGCGCAGTTCAAATTTGTAATGATGTTCTTAGAATGTTAGCATTGTATCAAACTTTGAATAGCTTAAGTTTACATAATAAACCTGTGGCTCTATTTACACATCTTTAAAACAGACTCTCTCCTCAGTTCAGTGTTTACCCCTAAATGCTGATTTTCTTGACAACGAGGCAGTAGACTGTCAAAAATCAAATGGCCTGAACATATCAAATTGCAAATCAATAGGTCGTGAATTTCCTAATAAAATATATGATCATTAATCAAGCGAAACTGATCCAAGAGTCAAAGAGAGAAGATATAAATAGATATTAAGTAGTTAGCACTAGTCAGTTCAACTTTAAGTAACTAAATCTAAATGGTTGACAAAATGTAACAAAACGTTTTTTCTTCTGACCGACAGCCAACTTGTCATAAGCGAAAGTCGATGCACACAAACTAAACTACCTGGTACGAAATCTACATATTCATTGTTAGTCATAAAATACTATTTAGATGGAGATTGTTAACAGTCAAATGTTTTTGCCCCTGTCATAAATTGCTGAACATATTCAAAGAGGAATTGGAATTTTTGGGGTGTAATTACTTTTTTAATTTTCACTACTGGTGACGAAAGGAGGGCGAAAACAGGAGACCGTTAACAAATTCCAGCTTATAGTAACACCCTGTCAATACTTGATAACATGAATTTCATGGACATGAGGGACTGGTGGATGCATAACGTTGACAGTACTCGTGAAAGTAGAATCAATGCAATAGGTTGTCATAATAAGGTGGGGCTGGTACAAAAACTGAAATTAAGATTAATCAAATCTTTCTGAAAGTATCCAATGTAGATAAATAGCATGTTTTCTACAACTTTCTCCTTGATAAACGTTATCATCTGCCATCTAAATTGGCAACATTGCAGTTATTTAAACCCTAGAGTGCTAATGTTGATGGCTGCAATTTATCTTCGTAGTTTAACTACAATCAAACAAATCATTCTTAATAATATTGGAATCTTTTCCCACACATATATGCGGCTGGAGCACAAACGCAACAGTCGCACCGTGAAAGGACAAAGTAAACCTAAAAATATGACACATTTTGGTTTTTGACAAATCATGTTCCTTGGCGAAACGAGTATGAAGGTTCATGACTGGATGTGCATACACACAGCAGTCGGCAAACACTGGGTGTAAGCGTAATACGGGTGGGGAACATTAACACATTCATTTGGTGTAATGTGCCATTTATATTGGCATTATACTCAATTCAATATGTAACTACAGTCAACTACAGAATCCTTTGCCAGCCATAGCATACTTCATTCGTCCATTGTGTGCACTGACCTCACTGGTTCATTGCATGACAGGTGTTGCCTGATGCTTAAATTGGTAAGTTGCGGGATTGTTAGTTATCGCCCAATGAATTTGAAGAATTACACATGCCTGTATGCCACTGGCATAGGATTTTGAATTCAACTATTGCAGAGAAAAAGTGATAATATATACACCTAAAGTTTACAATTAATTATATTTGATACCCTCTCTTAAGTGGAGCAAATGTAACAGCGCATTTATGGGCGGATTTCATTCAGGAAGAAAACATCAATTGAGAAGGTAACTTAACATTCGGCAGCTCTCTAAGCAAAAATATATGGATCCATTTTGGATAACTACAACAATCTATGCAGTCTGCAGGACATTAAAACAATTAATAAAAATATATACTCTCAAAATGAAGCATGGTGTTTCTCTGGCATAGCTTAAGATATTGGAAAAACAAAACTTGGATACTTAAGGTGTCACAATATATAGAATACTTTTTAGAATTTAACAGACAATGCATTAACAACTCATCTAAATTCTCAATGCTATTATAAAGCACTGACAAGTCAGTTTTTCAAAGCTGGCTTCAAAAAAGCTGACCTCGAATTACTTGAAATTTTTCACACAAAAATATTTTCCTTTTCCATAGCATACAATTAACTCCTTTTTCAAGCCTACTGAGTATACGCTACATTCACAATTTTTAGAATTTGGACATTTAAAACACGTCTCCCTTCTGGATTTGAGTCTCATATCTTCCCCGAAAATTGAACAAAGATCATCCTCAATTATACAGAATCTATTTCAGTGTAGACTGATTATATAATAAGTGACATATAGAGCAGCTGTTCTTGCTTTTAAGACAAAGATGACCAGTAGAATGTTGAAAGACATAAAAATAAAATAACATTACTGTTGCTCAACCAGACTGGAGTTGTTTAAATTGACTTAATATTATAACACTTTTTCTTTCTTTTTCTTTTCAAAACTATTATTGGTACCAATGTTTTGTGCATTGCATCCTTTATGTTAACATCGGCTTTATTCTTAAAACATCAATTCAATAATTCTTGGAACATCCTATGCAAATACGCAAAAATATGCAATGATACAATGATACAATGATACAATGCCTTCAAACCTGCATAGGTCACAAGTTCCGACAATCATTCAATATGAACACTCAATTTATTACTACAAATTTGTGTTGTCTACTTGCATATGTACCAAATATCAACTTTTGCTGTTACGTAAAGAAGCTCTCCTTTGCCTTGTTGCCCCATGAGCCCTGGCCGGGGAGGAATCACGAGAATTGGCGGCAGAACTGCTACGTGAACTGCCAGAAGTAACCGACGAGTTGTGCCTACTTCTTGCTCGTGTCCCAAGAGGCAACTCAATTGTACTGGGATTATTAGTTGCTACACTTTTGCTACGAGTTCTGTTTTTAGTAAGAAGACTGGTTGAGGCGGCAGTACCTGAAGAAGATGAATTACGAAGCCGATGTCCTCTATCCCCTGAACCGTTACCCTGTGGGGAGGAGTCTGTATCAGTTACCCTTTTTTTAGTCACAGAGGAACTCATATTTGAGGACGTTACAATAGTGCTGCTTCTTTCTTGTGATGAATTAGCACTGTCAGGGCGAGGATACTTGCGAGGGCGTCCACGTCCGCGTTTTGGAGATATGTCGCTTGAGGGGGAGGAGTCTGAATCGGTGTTAGGTCTCTTAGTCGGCCGCCCACGCTGCAGTGGAACCGGTGATGAGTCACTCTGGGAAGTTGTGCTTTGAGGCATAAATGTCTTTCTTACAGGTGAACGGCCACAGGATGAATCGGCGCTTGAGTCACGTGATGAGCGACCACGGGTTGGCTTTACTTTATGCAAGGTTGGTTTATATGGCATAGGCGACAACAGAGATCCCCTTCCAATAGAGCGCAGCTGACGGCGCGCTTGAGCCGCAATTAGAGCTGCCTTTGCACGTGTGGTACGTGGAGCTTCATCTTCTTCTTCACTGCTACTAGACTCACTGTTTGCATCACTATCATTATGTTCACTGTCATTTACATGATTTGTATCCTGTGATGCATTCTTATCTACACCTTCCTCTGGGTCAACCCCAACATTATTTGCTTCCTTTGACATTTCTGTCTCAGTCTTCTCTTTGGGTTCAACAGGTACAGCTAAAACCAATTCTTTTTCCATTGGTACAATTGGAGAAATTTTAGGCATTTCACGTTCAACAGATGCCTGATCTTGAATAGGTCTTAAACTCGGACTCTGTTTAATTAATGATGGAGCGGCTCTTTCCTCTATATCAAGATGTAACGGTGTCTGGGCATCCACAATAATATCTGGAATTTCTTTGGGGGTTTTGCTTTGTACTTCCAGCTCTGCTGGTGGAGTTGTTTCACTCTCATTGTCTTCACATGTCTGAAGTTTATCATTCACTTCCATTTCTGATATTTCACCAACATCTTTATTCAAAGGTTCTGTTGAATTGCCCTCGGGTGTCCGTAGTTCCACATCTTTGCTCACAATTGCTTTACTTTCCTGTGCATCACTCGCACCATCTTTAGTCTGGTCCTCTTTCTCCTGCACTGCTACCTCTGAAATTGATGGTGCACTATCCTTAGCAACAGCAGCTGGCCTGATTTGAAATGTAGGCATCTCAGGACCAGCACCTGGCGTTGGAGAACCAGAGAGTAAAGAGGATGCCTTTGGCACATCAAACACAGGTGATTGACCCCGACTTTGAGGAGATTTGGATCTGGATCTTGGAGACTTATCGCCATTTGGACTGTGTGATTTTACAGCTGGCAATGTGTACACTGCTGATACAGGTTTAGGGACTACTGATGATAAAGATTCAAGGATCAATGGTGATACAGATGTGGATTTGGCTGCTGGTATGGAATCGGGGGTTGTCATCAAGACTGGCGATGTATCTGTATCCTGGACAGACTCTACCACTGTTGGTGCAGCTCGAGGTTGTATTTGCACAGCTGGTGTAGCTGGTATAGGTGCAGCTTGAGGTTGTATTTGCACAGCTGGTGTAGCTGGTATAGGTGCAGCAGCTTGAGGTTGTATTTGCACAGCTGGTGTAGCTGGTATAGGTGCAGCTTGAGGTTGTATTTGCACAGCTGGTGTAGCTGGTTTAGGTGCAGTTTGAGGTTGTATTTGCACAGCTGGTGTAGCTGGTATAGGTGCAGCTTGAGGTTGTATTTGCACAGCTGGTGTAGCTGGTGTAGTAGCAATATGCTCTTTATTGGTATCGGCATCAGTTTCTTGAGGCTCAACAGCTTTGCTCAATACATCATTGGGTTGTATTTGCACAGCTGGTGTAGCTGGTATAGGTGCAGCTTGAGGCTGTATTTGCACAGCTGGTGTAGCTGGTGTAGTAGCAATATGCTCTTTATTGGTATCGGCATCAGTTTCTTGAGGCTCAACAGCTTTGCTCAATACATCATTGGGTTGTATTTGCACAGCTGGTGTAGCTGGTATAGGTGCAGCTTGAGGCTGTATTTGCACAGCTGGTGTAGCTGGTGTAGTAGCAATATGCTCTTTATTGGTATCGGCATCAGTTTCTTGAGGCTCAACAGCTTTGCTCAATACATCATTGGGTTGTATTTGCACAGCTGGTGTAGCAGGTATAGGTGCAGCTTGAGGTTGTATATGTACAGCTGGTGTAGTAGCAATATGCTCTTTATTGGTATCAGCATCAGTTTCTTGAGGCTCAACAGCTTTGCTCAATTCATCATTAGGTTGTATTTGCACAGCTGGTGTAGCTGGTGTAGCCGGTATAGGTGCAGCTTGAGGTTGTATATGCACAGCTGGTGTAGCTGGTGTAGTAGCAATATGCTCTTTATTGGTATCAGCATCAGTTTCTTGAGGCTCAACAGCTTTGCTCAATTCATCATTGGGTTGTATTTGCACAGCTGGTGTAGCTGGTGTAGTAGCAATATGCACTTTATTGGTATCAGCATCAGTTTCTTGAGGCTCAACAGCTTTGCTCAATTCATCAATGGCTGTCTGTGAAGTTGTTTGTACCTGTGGCTGAATATCTGATATTTGAGCCAGTTTGGGATGCATATCGGGATAGGATTCAACAGGTACAACTGGTTGAACACTGGTTTCTTCTTTCCCTACTGCTTCCTGCTTTGCTGCGCTTTCTGTTTTTGAATTATCTGACACGTCTTGCTCAGGTTCATCTTTCATATCTTCTGATACTGCAACTGATTTTTCAATAACGCCAGTCCTTGATCTATCTGATACATCTTGCTCAAGTTCATCATTATTCAACTCCTTGGATACTGCAACTGATTCAACAACAACTTGAGATTTATTTGACTCATCGTACACAAGTTCCTCTGATATGGCAACTGGCTTGGCAAGGACTTTCATCTCTGACACATTTTCTTCAAGCTTATCAGTTTTGTTTTCTGATACTGAAACTAGCTTTGATATCTCAGATGTACTAGATTTTTCTTCTACTTGTGACTGCACATCATCTTTGTTCTGTTCTATCACAGCCACTTTCTGTGGTGCCATATCTGTATATTTTGATCGATCATGTTCCTCTTCCTGTTCTTTGACACTGCTTTCTGTCTCACACTGGATTGGAATTGTATCCATCATCGATTCCTCCTGGGTATCTTGATGGACACCACCATCCGGTTTCTCTGATATCACACGTTTTTCACTTGCATTTGGGTTGGGTCCAACTGTCCTATGTGGTGCAAAATCAACCTTTTGTTGTTTTGGCAGTTCTGGTTCACCAGAAGACAAGGATGTTGTCTGCACATCTTCTATATTCCTTTTCGACTCATTGTTTCCATTCTCAACATTTGCTACAATACTGGCTTTTTGATTTTCCACAAGATGTCCAGTATCAGATGCAGTTCCATGAGGTTCAAATCCAACAACGTCTACAATGTCACTTTCAGTTGTCTCCATCTCTTCTACTTCGCCAGGAGCAGCTGAATCATCCGGTGTCTTTCGTTCTTCATGGATGGTTTCACTGTCACCAGATGTGTCCATATACACTATGACTTCTTCATCTTCGGCAGGTTCTTCCTCATCCTTCGCAAGTGTTTCTCCTCCGATGTCAATAGGTTGATCAGAGTGAAGAAGTAAGTCCTCTGATGGCTGCACTTGTGGTGTTGTTAATGGTGAAGAACTTTCAACAGTTACAGCAGATACTTTAGGAATGTTCAACACTGCTTTTGTGGAAGTAGATGCTGGACCATGATTCCCAGCTGTATGTGACATCACACTGCTAGCCAGAGAAGGCGACTGTGATCTTGTCAGAACAAACGCTGATTTGATTTTCTCAAAAAGACCTAATCGCTCTTTCCCAATTGTTTTATGCACAGGCGCCTCTGTATCCTGATGACCAACTCTTTGTGGAATAGGAAACCTGATGCGGTCAAATAAATTGGGGCTCTCCTCAGTCATAGCGGATTGTTTTGGAGATGATGGCAACTTTGGTGAAGATGAAGGGCTTTCAGATACCAATTTCTCAAATATAGGTGTACGAGGTCTTTCATTTTGAATTCCCCGAATGTTCTTCCCACCATGATTGGATGGTTTACCATTGGCAGTTAGATTCACACACAAGTCCATGGGTGCCTCCAATTGCTTAGCGAGCTTATTGGATAGAGGTGGTGGTGGACTAAAATTTGGCACATTTAGAATTACAGGTTTAGAATCTGGTCTCAAGGACACTGTATTATCAGTGGCTGGCTGACTGTGTTTTGGAACAGAAGGATCTACACTTTCCTCCTCTTTAAGTTCACTTTCAATTGAAGCTGTCATTCTCTTAATATCCTCTAAGATACTGAATGCTGTTACTTCCGGTTTGAGTTCCTGAATCTGAATTTTAGATGATGTCGTGCTGTTATTACCCTGTAACAAGTTTGCTTTTACATCATGATCAACTATCTGCACAGAATTGGCAGGATCTTCCTTCTTGGCAAGATCTTCCTTCTTGGAAGGTTCATTGACAGAGCTAAGGGTTTCTGGTTGAGGTTTGCTTGCAATGTCACTTTTGTCAACAGCTTTTGTTGCTTTTGCCGCTGCAGCAGCAGCTTCTTTTGCAGCCCTTGCTCTCTTCTCCACAACACGGATGTCCACAAACTCCAAATCCACAGATTTTCGTTTTGACCGTGTCGTCCATCCGTGAGTTGGAATGGTACTATGTGGTGGCGACATCGGTGTCTCCGATGCTGAGCTTGAAGACGACGGACGTCTGATTCTTGCGGAATGAACTGGGGTAGGTTGCTCGGGTGGCGGTGACAAGGGTTGTTCACCTGAGCTTCGTAATCTACCCCTACTTTCTGACCTCAATCTACTACTATCTGACCTTTCTGTACTACCCTCTGACCTTACTGACTCCCTATCTGACCTTAATGTTACAGACCTTTCAGGACTTGATATCTTAACTCTACTTGGACTACCTGGCCCAGAACGTGGACTTGTTACCTTTGTTGGAAGAGTCTCAGGGCTCGCAGTACTAGATATAATTCTAGTACTGGAACGGGGTTTTGCATTACGACTTGAACGTCTTTCGGTACCACCTGGTGTATAATCTGAATCTTTACTACTACTACTGGCTCGGTTCTTTTTGCTTTTAGCTTGTTTGTTTCTATGCACCTTATTTTGGGCGTCCTCTATGTCGTAAGTGAAGAGGACTTCATCTTCTTCCATCTCAGCTCGTCTTTCTTCTTCCTCCTTGATCTCTTTGAGACGACTAAGCTCCCATTCCTTCTTGGCTTCTTCTATCTGCTCCTGTTTCACAAGACATTGGAATTAAAAAAGATACCAAATTAATTTTAATAAACACATGAGAAAATACTCAATGACACATACAATTAGACACAATATTGATGTACTTTTTTGGATAGAGGGAATTTGTATGATGACCACAACACCTTTGGTCAAAGTATCATGTAAGCCCCAAAGTTAATTTCAGATTATCACCTAATGGTTGGTTGGTACGTCTCCGTCATGACTGACAGCTCGTGACTTTACAGATGACGTGCCACTTTCGGCGGTCAGCAGCCAGTTTGTAAATATTTGGAATCGGTTGACCAACCAAAGTCTTTATTCTGTCAAACCATCTTGTTCTTGGCCTGCCTCGTCTCCTTGAACCGCAATCATACCCTGCATAATTGTTTTTTCTAAGCAGGAACCTGTGCGCCTCGCTATATGTCCGAAGTAGGAGATTGTCTGGGAGTTTAATCACCTAATGGTTTGCTTTAATAACAAAGTAATTCTTGAGGTCTGTCTGATGTCAAACACTCTCCTAAAGGGAAAGACTGGCAAGAGCATGTGTGGTCCAGTGGAACATGCGCAGGATTCATAATCATGAGGTTGTGAATTCTTGCCCCGCCGTGGCCAACATGTTTGTATCCTTGGGCAAGTTACTTAGTCTTAATTGCCTCGTCTACCCAATCGAGATTGGGAAGCTGCTATCATCTAAGTGGTGTAAAGCGCTATATAAAAACGGACCATTATCGTTATTAAGGAAAACCATTGTACAGTATGTTGTGCAGCACTATCAGCAGTGCAATTTGCCTGTGATGAGGGAAGGCAAGGGCAAAGCAAACCCAGATACCCTGTAATCAACTTATACCCCAAAACACTGTTCTACGGGCAAACAAACCTCTCAAGTTTGGTTGGCGGGGTTTTTAAAAATTAAATTAGATTAATCCTCAGATTCAAAAAGAGGGTCTGTCTAGCCTTACCTCAGCTTCTTCAAGTTCTTCTAGAGCACCATGTTCAAGGTCAAGTTCCAGATATTTCATTGCATACCTCTCTATCGGTGTTAGCTGTGGAGGAATAGAAACTTAATGAGGATTCTGTTGTTGTAAAGATAATTTCAGGACAATGAAGCAATAAAGCAGACAATACAAATAGACTGTACATCATAATACACTCAAATATAAATCATAATGTTCAATCATTTGGATTCAGGGCTCGTATCGAAAGTGCAAAGACACACTCTTGGGATCTATAGCTGCCATAAAAGATTCTCTGATCTCATATCATAGAAATATAAGGTGTTGTGATTATTCGTCATTTACTGCCACTATAAAAGAAATGTAAAGTGCTGTTGACTATTCACTGTCACTTATGCAGTTAAGATTTGATTTACAGTTGATTACTTGGTTACCTGATCATCTAATTGAGCCAACTCAATCTCCACCTTGGATTCCTCTTCCTTCTTCATCTTCTTGCCCTCCTCACCCTCAAACGGAATGTCTTCGTCGAACTCTGCCAGTTCTGCATCCTGCTCCGCATGAGCCATGGTGGCAGCTTTCACGTCAGTTTCATCCTCGGTGCGGGCCAATGCCTATTCATTAAAATAAAGAAGGCAGTTCAGATCAATGTTGGGGTCAAGGAATCTATTTGCCTCCAATACAACAGTGCCAAAAGCACATAATGGTTTGTCTGCATAGCTACCATAAGCGCATCCTGATTTGATTGTACCGATGAACTTATCTTGATAAGATGTATATGTAAGATAGAATTATAACTTCCTAAGTAAAGATAAACACTAAACATCCTAATGTACTCACCTCAATAACCAATTCATTTCACATGAATTACTTGACATATTAACTGTTTATGGTTTTATAAAGATCAAAACAAGAGTATCAATATCAAGATCAATATATGAATGTAGGAGCAACAGATATCATGTGCGATCTTTGCTAAAGCTTCAATTTCTAATGAAATGGTTACAGACAAGCGATACTTTGAAGAAAGTAGAAACCATCTCAAAACTTATTTTCATGTCTTCTCCATCAATCTTACCTGTTCTAGTTGTTCCTTGGTGAGCTTAGTTCCTTTGACAGATGCTGCTGCTGCGTCTACTTGTGGTGGAGTAGCAACAGGTGTTTTGGCGACTACTCTTGTCTTGGTGTCAAGATCTTTTAGATCCTCAACCTCCAATTCAGTGGCGTTGTTCATCCTTCCCGTTGAGGACAAGTCAAATAGATCTTTGACGGTGTCCTGTAAAGGAAAAGAAACATTAAATTAGATACATCCATATCCATGAAGAAAATATAAGTTTAGTCAACGATCACGTAAACACACATTTCACTACAAAATCTTTGATATTTGTGTTGCAAGAATTTGGGCAGAGGAAGAATTTTATTGCAGATTGCGAGAATTGGGCCAATATTGTGAATGTGATTGGGAAACACACCTTTAACAAACATGCACATTATAAACGTGTGAATATGTTATTTCTGGTCCAAATTTATGTCTGAGATTCAAATTCAAATTGTTATATCTCATCAATCATATTACCTCTTTGAAGAAGGCCGTTGTGAAGTTTCCTCCCTCTATGGACACATCTACCAGGAGTCTCTTCTGGTTGGCTTTCTTCAAGATGTTCTCTTCAATGCTCATCTCACTCACAAGTCTGTAAAAACAAATTGATTATGACGTTCACATAAGTCATATAGCATTACTTCATGACTGACTTTATTTGTCCTTAGTGTCAATATTCTTGGGTCTGTATTAATCTTAGCGCCATGGTATGTTCAGAAAACAGGTTTCATAAATGAAACTCTCACCCACGCTTACGTCTTTCACGTTTTAAGCCTGTGAAATATGTTGGATATTTGTTTCACCAACAAATCCAATAAGCAAAATAAGCAATATTGGACATGAAAAGAAACCATCCAGAAACTGAGAATGTTGAGTAAAAAAAAAAGAAGCAAGAATGGGAAACTTTCAAGGAAAGTCCACTTGAGCAGTGATCCGATTTTCGTTAAAAAATTGCGTAGCAAATTGTTGTCAAAAGTGTAGAGCATTTAGTGACGTGACACTGGGTAAATCGTACCCTGCAAATGTTACTATACCTGTATATGTGTACATCTCTAGTCTGTCCTATCCTATGACATCTGTCTTGTGCTTGCGCATCCATGGTAGGGTTCCAATCACTGTCATAGAAGATAACAGTGTCCGCTCCAGTCAGGTTGACACCCACACCACCGCTACGTGTGGACAGGATGAAACAGAAGATGCGAGGGTCTGCGTTGAAACGCTCCATAAGCACCTGAATGGAAAGAGCAAGAGCAACATTAGCTCATTTATCAATACAAAACAAGACATCGCATTCCTTAGTGCTGTGTGTAAAAATAGATAACAATTTGCATGCACACACAAAATTGTACTAATGGTACAAACAGTGTAGGTTCATTCAATCTGGACTGAACCAGATCTTTTTCACAGATATTTCGTACATATGATACAAAACCAAGTGTATTTGGGTTTGATACCCTTTTGTTTTCCTGTAGTCTCAATTTGAAATTTATTGGAAGGGGGGGGGGGGGGGGGCAAAAATCCAAGATGCTAAATGAGAGTCCATGTTGGCCAATCACCTTAAAATAAGTGCATCTCCCAGGACATAAAGTTTTCCATCAACTCTCTGTATGGATTTACGATATAAATTTGTAGCATGTATCATCTTTAAATGAGACATGCCAGAAAATGCTTGGACCGATGTATGAAAGTGGAGTGGTTATCAGAATGTTACAAGAAAACTCATGGTGTTACCTAAATGTTGGTATATTGAGGCAAAGCAGTACAGGGTTCCTGCACCTTTGGGACAATTAAATTCCATGACTTTTCCATGATTTTTCCATGACTAAATTATGAAATTACATGACCTAATGCTTGTATCAGCGAAAATTGTCAGGCATAAAAAGCTCTTCACAAAATTCCATGACTTTTGTCATATTGACAAATTTCCATGACTTTTCCAGGCCTGGAAATTGAAAATAAAATTGCATGTCTTTTCCAGGATGTGGGAACCCTGCAGTAGTATTCGTTGCCATGACATTACATCTACTAACTCACCTGTCTCTGTTCTATTCTTGTCGCTCCATCCAGTCTCAGGTAGATGTAGCCATAGTAGGTGAGGAATCGCTCCAACACATCCAGCATCTTTGTCATCTGGGTAAATATCAGCGCTCTGTGGCTGCCTAGCTTCAGTTTACGTAGCAGTACATCCATGGCTTGAAGTTTGCCTATTATGACAGAAACAAAGGTCATATGAATTGTGGATCAGATGAATGTTTCTCATTATCATATTGGAAAAATTAATAGTGTTGCTAGTAATTTGAGTAAATGATATTTTCTTTTTATATATGAGGAACCTGAAAACTGATCTAATCAGAATTGCAGTCAATTTTTTGTACTAAGTATAGTTGACAGGTTTGTTAGTCGTGCATCAACACAATATTGTACAATACACATAATGTACCCCTCCCCGTAACTCTCCATAACTCTGTAAATGCCCATTATCCACCCTAAAAAGTATATTGGGTTGCAATGCCTTTTCTTACCACAATCATACTGGATGAGACGGAGCTCTGGAAATTGAAACTTGGAAGCCATGGTCAGTTGATGTAAGCAGCTCATCTTAGGCTTCAACTCGGTGGTCAGTTTGGTGGACATGTACTCACGGTCAGTGAGAAAGGACGGAGGAGGGTGAGACGTGTGCAGCGATATAGGCTTAACATTCACTGTTGGAACCACAATGGCGTATCTGCAAGAGAATTTAATAATAGTTAATGAAATGATAGAGCTTTATAAAATGTACTGTACACCTGTTTTTGAATTGTTTACCCTGCTGGTATAGACTTGGAATAATCATCTGTAATTAAGTGAAACCAGTTCACATGTTCTCAAATTTGATATTGTTGTTTTCAATGGTCAAGGTCAGTGCACTTTCTTACCAAAACCCAATTTCATCTATACATCGCAGATGCTTCATTATAATTGCCAGAAAAACAATACTGCAAGCATCTAAATATCACACCAGGTACCAGTAGTGTACAAAAGCGATCTTACCTTTGAATAATTTCTTTCAGATCCCCAAGCAAATCTTCCGGCGTATGGATCAGCCGTCTAAGGGCATCCGTATACTGGTCACTGCCCTTGGGACTACCAGCAAGAACACGCACACACTGACAGAACACATGGCCTATGCCACTAGCCAGAGGGTTGGCACCGCCAGCTGGAGGTGCACCACTGTAGATTGACACCGCAGAGATTAGATCCTGACCGTAGACGGGTTTGGCTGAGCAACGGATCTTGTTCCGTTTAGATAATCTCTCCAAAGTGGCTTTTCTGTCTCGGTCTATTGTTCCTCCTATCGACTCCTGCACACACAACAAAAGCAACAAGGTGCCAAATAGGTCAAAACAAGCAAAGAGATACTGATCCATCACCCAACACGACAATGTTTTATGACCAGCAATTCTTTAAAAAGCACACATTAGGCCTCTTTAACAAACCAATGCAATTTCTGGCAGAACTTGTTTTAATTTCCATATCATGATATTTTGTTTCAGAGGTCGAGGTCTGTATAGCTATGGTACAGCATATCCAGATCGTTACAAGGAATTACTCTAGGCAAGATGATTACGTCAAACAGAATTTAAAATCTGACAGACAAATTCACATTCAAACTTGCCTTCTACATGTAAAACAACAACATAAATCTCCTCATAAACATTTGATTAGACTCGATTGAGAAATAACTGTGTTACAAATTACTAAGTATATTGATAGCAAGCATATCCAGATGATGCCAAAGAAATGCAAGTTAGTGTCTTAAGCAGTATTAAAAACTAGCGAAACAATAGACAAATTCAAACTTGCCCTGTAGATTGCATTTGTTTTGTCATTTAGTTGCTCAAAATCATCTGTTTCTAATATTTATACATTGATTCCTGAGTTGAATATCAGGCATGGGAATTCATTTTCCAGTGTTCTCTCAATATACCATACTTTAAGGCCAGTGACCCATCGTGGCACTAAGATCCCAAGTGGTAAATAATATTTTGAAATTTAAATAGTTCAAGGTAACAAGGTTTAGTGATCAAAGGCTACAACCAATGAGTGCCAAGGCCTACACATAGTTTGAAGTATATCAAAATTAATGGTAATGTGGACTTCATGAATTCCAAGACCTCATAAATATTGATTGAAATATCTGCATATTTCATAAATTTCAGGTTTGCATTTATACAATGGGCATGCACCCATCCCCATAGGTCCTATAAAATCTAGGCAACTAGGCATCTTGTGGCTTACCATGTAGAAAGGCGACTTTTTGGCTGCTTCTCTCTTGGCCTTCCTGGCCGCAGCAGTACTGTAGGTTGGTTTACTTGGTGTGGTTGTAGTCTTAGTCCCAGAGGTTGATGCAGTTGATACTGGAATGGCAAACAGAGGCAAGCAAAATGTTGAACAACAGCACAACAATAATATGTTGGCCAACGAATCCTAAATTAATTCACAACCATTGGCTCTTTGCGTCACCATTAGCGGGCACAGCCTTAAACTGGGAAACAGAATGAATGAGCGTATTGCATAATATATTACAATGTCTTGGTACATGACCAGTCATATTGTGTAGAGAGAATTGAACTGGTTATATAATGTAATGGAATAGTCCCATTCATTGTGGCACCAGTTTGAGGCTCTCCACGCTAATGGCGGGCTTGTGCAAAGGGCGAGTTGTTTAAAGTAGCAACAATGTGCATGCGTGTATGTGGTATAGTTGCTTATGGTATCCAAAAAATATAGGCCAATTATACAGGGGATTAGGCAATATAAATTGTTTAGTCATACAATACTAAGTGTTATGTATTCAATTTTCTTCACAGGATTTGTTTCAGAGGTCGAGGTCTGTATAGCTACGGTAAAGCATATTCAGATCGTTACAAGGAATTACTCTAGGCAAGATGATTATGTCAAACAGTATTGGAAAACTGACAGACAATTCACATTCAATCTTGCCTATGAAAAATCAAACATAAATCTCCTCATAAACATTTGTTTGACTCGATTGGGAAAAATAACTGTGATACAATACAAATGATAAAGT
The DNA here is from genome assembly GCA_035610835.1 of Ophiura sarsii. Classification (NCBI taxonomy): domain Eukaryota; kingdom Metazoa; phylum Echinodermata; class Ophiuroidea; order Amphilepidida; family Ophiuridae; genus Ophiura; species Ophiura sarsii. The sequence continues at coordinate 73,993,031 of CM069441.1, read as the reverse complement.
ATATAAATTGAAATCCTTGCTTGATATGTACCCTGTTATGTGTGCATATGAGGTAAAGGTTGTGAAAATAAACTTAGGCTAGGCCAATGCCAAAATAATAGCTCATGGTACAGTTAATACAGAATGAGTTAAGTGGATACAAAAAGGTTAATGATGAATACGAGTTAACATGCAATGTGAAGGGTTACAGTTCCTTAGCCTGATCGATGCAAAGTTTTCTTTTGCCATGCTAAAACAGTCTGAACATTCATCCAATACTAACCTATTTGAACAGATTACGGTTTGTAGAAGCCAGATACATACAAGTAACTAAAGGAAAACTTAGGGCAAGTTTATTGCCTGCACAATATAGACAATACATGAATTGGATCCTTGCATTGAAATGTGTGAGAAACTAGGATTAGAAAACAACAGACATGGACAAATGACAACAACGAGCTGATGCAATGAGTTAGTAGTGCACTATCCTATGGTGAATAAAAGCCAAACCAACAAAGCCACATTATTTTAAGGAGAATGTAAGTCAAGGTACCTTTCACCGACACGGTACCTCCCGCTGCTGAAAGGGCTGCAACGCTACCACTGCTCAAGGGCCTTAATTGCACAACAGGCTGCAGAGGGGAGCCTACTGACGATGGCTTGGCCCCTCTTTGGGGCGTTGTTGGCGCTGCTGATTGATTGGGAGGTACCTGGGTTTTTATCTCAGGTGTGCTGGCGGTGGTGATAGAGGGCAGTTTGGTTGGATTGGATGCCGTCCCAGCGGATACATTCATAATTTGGACTGAATATGGAACAAGGATGAAAGCAAGCATGGAGTCAACCATCACCAAAGGCACAGCTACCTATGACATACACATTTATCCATGCAACGGGGATCATTAGTTACGAAATAGGAATGTGTTTGTCTTGTACACATGCAGTAAATGAAAAGTCCAGATTTTTTTTCTCATTCAGCCAAACCGACAATGCTTGTTAGCGCTAAGAGCTGCCCTTGAAAATGTGGGTAAATTGGCTTACCCCTCTACATGTGTCAATTACAAAATAAGATGACCAAATATATGAAGCATTAAGGTAATTATGGACTTTAAAATCAAATTGTGTTTTGTTATGTTGTTACGATGGAAAATAATATTGATTTAAGGATTACAAAATCTATTATTTGCCTGACAGAACCATACAAGTCTTACTAATGCATATTTTCATAGTATGTTTAGAATATGGAGAGCAAAATGGCAAGTAACGCAATATCATTTTGATGAAATACAAGCAGCATTGCAAATAAAAACGGTGTTTGAAATATGGAGGCTCATTATGCAATAGTTCACAATTAACAATGTAACTTATGACGACATAATTACAGACCCAATCCATGCCAAAAGAACTTACCAGTTTGTAACTTTGGTATACTAGGTTCTGGTTTGGACTCGGTTCTATTAACGGTTGAACTCGCAGAGGCAGACACAGAAGCAGACGAAACGAGTTGAGCTAACCCAGACGACACAGAAACCACCTGTGCTTGAGACGTACCAGGCTGCTGCTGCACTCTTAGCTGTTGCTGTTGTTGCTGCAACTGCTGTAAAAAATGCTGTTGTTGCTGCTGCTGCTGCAGGGCATTTTGCACTTGTGCCACAGCAGACAACGGCTGCTGCTGTTGGATGCGAGTCAACTGCGGCGTTGTTGTCACCGTCCCGCCATGATTAGTTTGTGCCGGTTGGGCAGCATTAGCCTGAGTTCTAACTTGATTTACAATTGAGTTTACTAACTGCTGGCTATTGACATTTACAGGTTGCCCACTGGCTAGAGTTACAGTTACATGTTGGCCAGCGGCCACAGACTGAAGCTGTTGCTGTAATTGTCTTTGCTGTTGCTGCTGCTGTAGCTGCCTTTGCTGTAGAAGCTGTTGCTGTTGTAGTAACGCTTGCTGAGAAATGACAGAGGTTTGAGGCGATTGCCTCACAATTTGCTGGCCAGAAGGTGTCTGTACAATCCTAACAATTCCACCTGTATGGAAAGTGCACAATGAATAACAGTAATTTTGAGAATACTTTGAATTCTGTATATATCTGAATTGGTATTAGGCCATTTTTTTATATAATCGCAATCACAAGTAATTGTTGAATACTTGCACAGCCAGGAGCATCAGTTGACTGGCTACAGAAACCTAGTGTTAGTTTTAAATGGCAAAGCAACATTAATCAAGAGTGTGAATGTGCATTCAGTTGAATCTTTTTGAAAATCTTTAGTATTACATTAAAATGTATTGTGCAAAGGGTGAATTGTGTAAGTAGCAACAATATGGATGTGTGTGTGGTATCGTTGCTTATGGTATCCAAAAAAGCTCATTAAAGGTAGCCTATTGCAATAAAGGCAAATTATACAGGCTGGGTTTTGCAGTAAGAGAATTCAGTATAGTCATACAATACAGAATTTTTTTGTTTCAATGGTCGAGGTCTGCATAGCTATGGTAAAACATATCCAGATCGTTACAAGGAATTACTCTAGGCAAGATGATTATGTCAAACAGTATTGGAAAACTGACGGACAAATTCACATTCAAACTTGCCTTCTACATACAAAAAACATACACAAATCTCCTCATAAACATTTGATTGCACTAGTACTGAAAGTGTAAAATGAGGGATTGGTTTTGAGTTATGATAACGATGGCAACCCTGAAAACATTGTACCCTTTACCTTGGGGTTGTAGCTGCAATTGTGATGTTGGTATGGCTATCCTAGCCCCTTGCTGGCCCACCCTATTCTGTTGCAACTGTAGCGTGATCGGCTGTGACGTCACAAACTGGGCTCTATTCGCACCTGATCCTCCTGCCAGCTGCTGCTGAAGTACCAGTCTCTGTTGCACCACAGATGCCAAAGACGTGGCATTGCTCGTGGTGGTGTTGGTAGTCGCCCCGGTGTAGCCTGGAAGATGCTGCAAAGGCGTGGCTCCGGGAACGAGGGGAGACTGTTGTGATGAGACCAAGGTGAATGTTCCAGGGGTGGAGGTACCCGTCAGCTGAAAGGTGGATACCCCTGCAGCCCCAGATGGAGTACCTGGTGATGAAATAAACAAGTTATTTGTTAGTATTAGGCATGACTACAGATGAGAACTAGAATTTATAATTGGATTGTCATCCAACAGATCAAACAGAATGGTATAAAACTGATCTTTGTCAGTCTTTTGTACAACAGCAATATTATTTTATTTTTTTCATTCCAAAATGTTGTAATTTTCATCATAGATAACGATAACTCTACTACACCACATGGCAACTGGGTGGAAAAAATGTTTTTATAACCCGGCGTGCAGGTTTTTGGGCTACAAAACGGACCCAGGCTATATAACGAGGCGAATATACTCGCTAAGTGTCGACTGTGAAGTGGCTAGGATCTGGGCCCTGGTGCTGGAGGTCCATGGTTCAAATCCCAGGGGTCGGGGTGACCTTTTTGGTGAATTTTCGGGGGTCGGAAAAGAAATCTGTTGCTGTGTGGCGATCTAGAGTTAGGGTTATTGCACTGCACTCACAACCGGTGATATATTTAAGAGTAAAATAACTTCATGAACACTCTCTAAAAAGATGTCCTGGTGTCTGGGGATCAAGCAGACTTAATTGTTCACCTGTGATCGTATGATATCAATTAAATCCCCTGTGGCAAAACCTGCAAACCCTGGGACAAGGGACTCGCTATCTAACATTTGCAACCCACCAGAACAACTCATCAAAACAGTGATTCTTGTCTTCGCTGCCCACATTAAATTCTAGCACACTCAAGTGGATCCATAAAATACGCGAGGTTTTGAGCAGCATAAAGGTGATCTCAATTTAGGCAGTGCATTCAGTACAAGCCCTTAGGCATCTATAATCATTGGAGGATCTCTCTCAGTGACCCCAGTTTTGTCATCATTATGCACAAATAATCAAACCAAAAACTTCTATCAAATACTGGAACCAATATAAATGGTAATGATAAAGTGTAAATGATCTTGTGTCTTGATAATGAAACTGATTTTTGTATAAATAATATCCATTCTATGAGAGACAGGGAGGGGAATAGGTAAATCTGCATTAGCCTCAAGCACATTAAGTAATAAATTGATATTGAGATCGAATGACTACTTTGTTATTTCAGATATCATAATATTATCAAAACCATACCAGGTGGAGTAGAGTGTCTCAATATCTGTGTGCCACCCGACGGCGACCTCACTAGAAACTGAGTAACCACCGGCGAAGAACGTCCACCCACTGCCTGCGTGCGAATCAACACCGGTGACGCAGTCCCTCCTTGTTGCATAGGTGATGCGCGACCTCCGGTCAGAAGGAGAGGAGACGCCCTGCCCTCCTTTGGTTGCTGAACCTGCAGCACTGGGGTGGGTGCAGGGGTGAACAGTTTGCCTGGTTTCACCTTCAGTTTAGGCAGCCTAGGTGGTATGTCCGCAGACGAATCGATCTCCTCAATGAGCTTGTGTGATGTCTGCAGCTTTCTGGTGCGATGGGCAGCGTACGCTGGCAGTTGCATCTCTAGATTCGCTATACACATGTTGAGACTGCCGAGGTTCACATTCTGTAGATGAATGACATAAGAGTAACATCGATTAATAATTCTATTTGTTTTTATGGTGAAAAAAGTGCTTTTATAACATCACACCAAACAAGGATCATTGCAACCAAAGTGTCATAGACACAACATATCACTCAGCTAGAGTAATAACACAAAGTTGATGTACCTGGATATGAAGTTTTTCAATGCCTATAATATGAACAGGTCTTACTTTATTTAAATCAAAGTCAATATATAGCAATTTGCATGAGACCATTATTTTCTTCTGAAATCTTTGACATGTTCATACCCTACTTAATCACCCAATTGCCTCTATTACAGATGGAATGTAAATGCGTGCTCATGCATCCTATTACATATCACTAACAATTGCCTTTCATTTGGACACTTGACCTTCTAGTGCTGTTATCGAAATCTTTTTTTTCATGTCGACATGTTGCTATTCTAGAATCTCGATATTGACATGATGTCGACATATTATGATCCAAATACCAAGCCGATTGTCCCCGCAAATAATGTCCGCGATAGTATAGAATATTACCGCAGATCGAAAATATCGCTAAGTCAATGTACACAAGTTAAAAATCCTTTAGTATAATACGCCACGATCATTAATTCGCCGATTTTCTACATTTTTTTATTACAAAATCATTTTGAAACAATGGCAAACATTACACGGTTTAATGTCAATTATATCGACATCCCAAAGTTGATATCGACATGTCGGGATAATAGCCGATATCGACATGTCGATGACAGCCCTATGACCTTCAGACATCAATCTGGCCCTTCCAAAGAACAAAATGGTACCTGAGGTAATTGCCTGGTACCCTGCCAAGAGTTGTCACATAAGACAAGATCAGGCAAATATTGTTGAACAAATGACTTCCCTATCCCGATAAAGATTTTACACTACTAGTACTTACCTTGAAAGGATCATACTCTAGAGCTTTCAATGCCAAAGAGGCGGTGTAGAAGTTAATCCCTTCCATCTGGAGTGGGGACGAGATTGGCCGAGGCTCAAACAGGTCCGGGTGATTACACACTTTGCGCAGCTGCATCAGAACATTGATGACACTCATGAAATGACCACTGGCCAACGTCTCTTTGGTTCTACACATGAGAAACAAAATAAGTCGCCATAATTAATATTTGTTTCTTTAGAAGAATCCAAGAGATACCAGGATTGCTTCATAAACATATAACCAAATCAGCACTCCTTTCTTCAATACAGGGTGTCCCAGAATGATTTATACTATGACAGGTGCATGTAATTAGCCATGAATATCATTGTTATCTGTCAATGTGCTTATGAGTTTGACATCTACAATATATACATTCAGCTTTTGAATTTTGAATATTAAAAATCTGACGTTTCTGACAGAAAATATGGACTTTTTTGTAAAAATGGTATATTCCTAATTTTAATCAAAATTAATTTATTTTTGAAACTCATAAACTAGTTGACCATGTTTGGCACAAAGCTCAATTTAAATGAAATACAGTTAATCTTCTTTGTCCTCTTGATTTCCAGAACAAAATTCAGTGTTGGTGATGTTTTATGAAGCAATATTTGTGTGGGGGCGAAGGAATTGTTCTGATTGAGTGATTTATATCATACTTTCTTAAGCAGCCGTTTTGAAGTTTTGAAGTATCAATTGAGTGCATTCAGTATAAGCCCTTAGGCATCTATAATCATAGGAGGATCTCTCTCAGTGACCCCAGTTTTGTCATCATTATGCACAAAGTAAAAAACAGGCTTTTACCGATTTTCTAAAATGTCATGCCATATCGGAACCGATAAAGATATTTTGATGAAATTAACATATTAAGTAGGAAACATGTTCCCACTATATCGCAGGCATAAGACTTAGATGGCAATGTTGTTTTCATATTTTGATTATTATTTCAAACACGGCATAAATATTTCTGGGACACTCCGTATTGTATGATATCACTCAACAAAATTTAAACTTCGCTCCTCCACAGCTAGACATAGATGGAGCAACATGATATGTTGAAGGCAGTAAAGCCCTTCCATAATTACTGTCAAAAATCACAATTTACACTACAGTTGTAGCAAGTCTGGGTTACCATAGCATATACTCACCTAGCTCTCGACATGAAGTCTTCATACAGAAACCTCTGCCTCTTAGACAGACGGCATTTCACTACATGCTCATACTTCTGTGGCAACTGCTTTTCAACTTCACACTTTAGACGACGCAGCAGGAATGGCCTGAGTACCTGTACAATGATAAATATGAATTTTTGGTGAACAACTTTGTACCATGATTCATTACGGCAACTGGTACTGGTGAACGGCATATTATGCAATCTACACAAATGAACACAATATAGAAGGGAACACTTTATGATGACATTCGGAACATACCCTCAAACTTTGAAGCAGATTTCAATTATAAATTAATTCAGTTCTGCAATGTTTTTTACGGAAAATACAGTCAGGATAGACTTGTGAGTCTAGGAAAGTCTTTCTTGCTTGTCAAACATTATTATAAGAAGGAAAAAAATAAGTGTACAAATTGAAGAAGATCACACAATATTGCTTAAAAAGTACTTGTGAGGTATTTTACAACCACTGTATGAAAGTATTTTCAAAACTAGAATTTATAGTTAGTGGGTCATAAGCAGATAGTAAATCAAACTCCCTTCTTTGTCAAGATGAAGGCCAACTCTTTGTGAGATGTTTTTCCCTGTTATACAAATAATAAAAACATTTAACAGGCAGGCTTAAAAAGTACTCGTGAGGTATTTTACAACCACTGTATGAAAGTATTTTCAAACTAGAATTTATAGTTAGTGGGTCATAAGCAGATAGTAAATCAAACTCCCTTCTTTGTCAAGATGAAGGCCAACTCTTTGTGAGATTTTTTTCCCTGTTATAAAAATAATAAAACATTTAACAGGCCTACTACCTTGTGTAATCTTCGAATCAACCTTTCGTTGTATTCCTGAGTGCCTTCAATCATGCCGCTCAGAGGATTAGAGAACCACTCGCGGAACTCTCGATGCGAGGCAAATACATGGGGCATCAAGAAATGCATGAGGGACCATAACTCCATGAGGTTGTTCTGCAGAGGTGTACCAGTCAGGAGTAGCCTCCTTTGGCTGTTGAAATTCAGTAACGTCTGCCACCTGACAAAAGGAACAAACCAACATCAGCATTTAAATTGAGTTGTAGCAAAAGCAAAGGGACAAGGCAGGGGGCTCAGTTTTTGCCAGCAAAAACTAGGAAAATCCCATACAAAGCTAGGAACAATGATAATACATCAGAAAACACATACAATATTTAGTGAATCATTTCAGCCAACATTTGGTTTACCCAAGTCCCTAAAATTTAAAACAAATACATGAAAAAGTATATTACAAATTGGAGTCAAATGTACTGGTACCATTGGAAAGGAAAGGGCTTGCCATAGCATGTTTGCATTTTGCCACTACATATTTAAAGTTTTTGCCATTTTTGCCGGACGGTTAATACCGCGGTTTAAACCCCTGCGGCAAAAACCTGCAAACCCTGGGACAATGGACTCACTATCCAACTTTTGCAACTCACTACTATCCAACTTTTGAAACCCACCAGAACAACTCATCAAAACAGTGATTCTTGTCTTTGCTGCCCACATTAAATTCTAGCACACAAAATTGGATCCATAAAACATGTGAGGTTTTGACAGTGCATTCAGTATAAGCCCTTAGGCATCTATAATCATAGGAAGATCTCTCTCAGTGACCCCAGTTTTGTCATCATTATGCACAAATAATCAAACCAAAACCTTCTTTCAAATACTGGCTTAAATTGGAAACATTCAATAATTTAACCTTTTTCAATATTCTCTTCACCTTTGAGACTTGAAGTTCTTGATGTTCTGTGCCTCATCTAGCACCAGATATTTCCATTTCTTGCGGCGGAATGACTGATGATCTTGGATTACCAACTTGTATGATGTGATACATACGTGGAAAGCATTGGTTTTGGTCCAACCCTGTAAAAAGAAAATCAAAGAGATTTAAATGATATGCCCACCTTGAGACACAGCCAGAAAGTGTCTACTTGATGCGAGTGCTTTTAGTATTTCAGTACCAAGACGCTTTGGTGGACATGGGTGTGGTACATTTTGTGAATGTCGATCATGTCATTGGATACACCGTTTCAGGACAAGTGACTCACTATCTAACATTTGCAACCCAACGGAACAACTCATCAAAACTGTGATACTTGTCTTTGCTGCCCACATTTAATTCTAGCACACAATGTGGATCCATAAAACATGCAAGGTTTTAAGCAGCGTAGAGGTGATCTCATTCCAGGCAGTGCATTCAGTACAAGCCCTAAGGCATCTATAATCATTGGAGGATCTCTCTCAGTGACCCCAGTTTTGTCATCATTATGCACAAATAATCAAACCAAAACTTCTTTCAAATACTGGTTTAAATTGGAAACATTCAATAATTTAACCCTTTTTCAATATTATCTTCACTTTGAGACTTGAAGTCATAATCATAGTCTCTTTTCAAGACTATGATTGTGGCACTTTACATTCCAATTCTTACTTCTTCTGTGCTTCGTAAACCTTGAACCAACAAGAAGGCATATCAGTTTTACAACACACACATACGTTGACAGGTAGGTTATCTTACTGTTGTAGGCACATTAACATTTTCAAATTAATCTGTATTTACAAGTCCAATGAGCAACTCACCGTTCTCTTCAGTTTACGCTCTTTCTGGTTGCCATAATAAGTGAGGATCTTGAATCCAGGACACCATTTCTTGAGCTCCATCTCCCAATTAAGCATCACACTGGTAGGGACAACTATGAGATGAGGACCCCAATTTTCTGTGAAAAAAAATTGGAATAGAATACATTTATCTTAGCACTGCAAAGACTTGGTAGAACTATCACATGTGACCCACTATGTCAAAAGGTACATGTTGGAGGCAAGACACCGTGTTAAGTTACAGATATAAGAGCCCATTATAAGCTTTTAGAAAAAAGACTAGAATCACAATATGATTTAAAGTGTTAAATTATTATTATGTTCTTCATATTTCCCCCACTTTATTGCCCTCGATCTAAAAACAGTTTGCCCACAATTCGTCTTGTTCTCTTGCAAATAATCAAGACAGGGTCTGTTTTACAAGGTATGCCACACACCTGACAAGTTAAGTTGATGGTTGGAAAGGAAAGAGCTTGCCATAGCAACTGCCAGCAAACTTAATCTATTAATGTTTGCCTTTTGCCACTACATTTTTAAAGTTTTTTTTGCCGGATCTCATTCCAGCGGTGCATTCAGTATAAGCCCTTAGGCATCTATAATCATAGGAGGATCTCTCTCAGTGACCCCAGTTTTGTCATCATTATGCACAAATAATCAAACCAAAAACTTCTTTCAAATACTGGCTTAAATTGGAAACATTCAATAATTTAACCCTTTTTCAATATTATATTCACCTTTGTGACTTGTTAAACAAATCTAACAAAACGCTTGAGAATTTAACATTACACCAAATTAAGGGAAACCATCCTCACCTTCTTCACAAGCTAAATGAGCCAGCAATGCAATGGTCTGTATGGTCTTGCCCAGACCCATCTCATCAGCTAGAATACCGTTGAGTTTCTTGTCATGCAGCGTTACCATCCAGTCAAGGCCTATGTGTTGATACTCACGAAGCGTGTGACGAAGAAGGAAGGGCACTTTGGTTTTAACCTGATAGAATAACACATCAAATCAAAAACAAGATGTTAGGGCTTCAAATATGAATCTTTCTTTTTTTTATTATACGATGATCTTTTATAGAGTGTTGGTGCTCATTGAAATTGATGTGAACAACCTCTATCAGATTGACCATGTACATCAATCAAGTTTTCAACAGGTAAATAGAGAGAATGTGTCTATACAATCTAAAATGCATGTTGGCTAAGTAGAGGAAACTGAATTCGAAGATTTGTTGGGAGATGTATTAAACTCAGATACAGTCAAGATCACTTCCACATCTTGAAAACAGCCATTTGTTACTGTTAGACAATGGTCATCACAGGCCGGATGACCATTGAGCCATCTCAAATGATTTGTATAACTTCCGAGACACAAGTCAACATCCTGAGAATTAATACTTGCATATCAGGTAAACATTACACATTGCAGAGTACGGAACTCAAACCATGCAAGCGTTACAGAACAAGATATCAGAATTTCTCTGACAAAATTCCATAGTCAGTTTTCAAAATGAAACAAAACAATAAAAGCATGAAGAAAAACAGCAATTTGTTAGACAATGGTCATCACGGGCCGGATGATCATTGAGCTGCCTCAAATGATTTGTATAACTTCCGAGACACACAATCAACATCAACTATACAAAACAATAAAAGCATGATACAACTTGTTTTCAACTGAACTATTAGCTGCTTACCTGTGTAGTAGAAAGAGTATAGCCTGTAGGTTGAAGACTCTGAGCAGCTGCAGCAATGTCTGTGATCTCTTTGTTCGGTTCACCTTTATCAGTCTGATAAGCAAGAAACAAAACAATATTTAGTGTAAAAGATAATCATACTATCACCACTACACCAGTTGTGATCAAATCCAAACGACTGGTTTCTTGTGAAATGGTTATCAGCGGTAGGCCTACTTATTACTAGTTACATCATTCCTTACTAAGGTGATATTTTCAGAATATCTCAACTCTTAAACATTTGTTATGATGATTGTTTGATCTGACAGGATCCAGTCAAGAAGATGATATTAGCTTCAAACTGGGTTTTAAAAGACCACTTTTTGTTCTATCCCTGCATAAATGTAAATAAACCAGAGTGAGCGATGGTATCGATCATCCGGCAGCGTTGACAGGGAATGCAGTAGGCAACAAAGGGTGTTCAAATGGAATAACTGAAGAATACATTAACAACTCTTGTAAGAGATATTTAGAATTGTGACCGTGGCAGAGAAGTAAAGTGAATAACTGATTTAGATCTTTGAATAAGTTCATCAGGATTGTAGATTGAAATGTTTAAGAATTTATGTTGTACCAATCCATTATGTTACTCACATGTGAGTAACCAACCATATGTAGCATGTGAGTAACATAATGGATTTGTACAATATAAATTCTTAAACAACTCATTTAGATGTATTTGACATCTGAGAGTTCTAGGGTCTGGTGTTCCTAACATTTGGAATTAGTTACAATTAGTTCAAATTGTTTCATAAAAGCAATCAATGACTACAGTATAAAAATTCTGTATCCCTTGAATTTGAAAACCCAGAAAACCTGAAAAGTGTGTGCTATTGGGCTGAAAACAAAATAACCTGGATTCTAAATTCTTATGCCTGACGAGTTAAGTGTTCAACACCACTGACTTACCTGTTTGGATGGCTTAGGTTCCTCCGCTACATTTTCAGGATTTATGAGATATTCCATACCAATTTCTGCTATCTCTTCAGCCTCTTCATCAGTACCATCGTCTTCCTCAGTCTCAGAATCTGTGCAGGCAAAATGGGACAAAAGGTTACACACTGGGAATCTTAAAATCAACACAGGTATCACTTGTTTTGGAAGAGTTAGACTTTTTACCATGATTCAATGTTGCTACAAAACGCCGCTAAAGCCTCTGACCTCCAGGGTTAACTTATAAGAGCACCTATAACCCCATTTTAGGATTACTAATTTACTTTTTAAAAAGGTTGCAATTTTGATGACTGTATTTTACCAACACAAAAATTGAAATTTCCATGTCGTTGTTTGAATGTGATCACATTTCTTCATCCCCCATCTCTTACCTTCCTCCGTTTGACTCTCATCATCCATCTCACTCTCCTCTTCTTCATCACTACCCTCACTGTGTGGATACTCGTACTCATCTTCATACGCCCCGGAGTAGCGCTTCATCAGTTCCTCGATGGGGAGGTCACCTTCCGCTTCCAAGTCAGCGATCTCGGTCTTGTGATCGACAGTGCCTTCAGCGTCCTCTTGCTCTTCTAGAGTGTCCTCCTCATCGTTGCCTGGGAATAAAGGGTACTAAATATTGATTCTTAAAATCTATGAAACTCTCAAATCAAAAGCCCAATGTTTGAACCATATATATAGTTTAGCAAATTCTCTTTGACATATACCACATGTATTGAATTTTGAACATAGCTTTTTTTAAAACCTTTTTACATACATTGTTTGTGATACACAATGAACCAGTGAAAGGTCTTCACTTTTCCAAGTAATATTTGAATTAGAAATTAAACTATGAACTGTGAGCATCTGGGGTTTTCAGTGCACACAATGTCTAAACCTGTGTACATGTCAAGCATACTACACAGTGATAGCAAGTGAACAACTTAAAAATCATTAATGTCTTTGCATCAGATGCAATATTCAGAAAAAGGGTATTTATTCATGTTTGTTTGATCTGACAGGATCCAGTCAAGAAGATGATATTAGCTTCAAACTGGGTTTTAAAAGACCACTTTTTGTTCTATCCCTGCGTAAATGTAAATAAACCAGAGTGAGCGACGGTATCAATCATCCAGCAGCGTTGACAGGGAGTGTTAGTGGATGACAACACTTCTGATCTAGAACAATATCACAATCCTTTGTACATGGCAGAATGTAAGTATGCATGCCAATCAAAATATTTCAATATATCTGAACCTCGTGGAGATGTAGTACATACTGAATAACATGCATGCGGATGCTGTGTTAAACTCCAAGGGATAATGAATCAGACTATATCACCTAACCTAGATTAGATATACTTCGTACCTGCTTCATCGTCCTCATCAGCAGGAAGAACAAACTCCTCATCTTTGCCCTCATCCTTTACCTCTTCCGTCTAATGCAAAATTGAAAATAAATGAAAGCTTTTATTAATAAAAGGTGAAAGGAAACAACTGAATATGATTAAGACAACATGTGATGTGCTAATGGAAGAATAGGTCTGAAATTTTCAAAACGCTATTTATCACAACTGGATTGGGATACTTGTTATCTTGTTGATCATGATTTTCTTTCTTTGTGAAATACTATAGTATACAAATATTGAATGCAATGAGGGGAGGGGCATGGTACAAATTATAGGCCCAAGGTGATCTCGAAACCAGACTATGCCCCAAGGCGCAGCCGAGTGGCATAGTCGGGTTTCGAGATCACCGCGGGCTTATCATTTGTACCGTGAACCGAATGAAAGCAGTCAATATTTGAGTTATATACCAAATATATAGATTGTTGTCATTTGATCGGTCGAAAGAACACTGTTAATTAAATAGATAGGCATAGGGTAATATTAAATTGTAGGCTGGCTCTCTGTCTGAGAGCTATGAAATTAAAGCATCTCTCAGATGATCCGAGTTGGCCTCAGGTTATAATGTTTTTAAACTTTTCTGAATACATTTTTACTTCAGATATCATATTTAGTGTCCAAAGATTCTGCATAGCTCACACTATTTCAATTTCCAAGAAATACTGGCTTGAATTTGGACTGTTCTATTCCCGCTACAGAAAAAAATGTTGTTCCGTTCTGTTAATCCATGTAATCGGTTTCCGAATTTGGAAGCCAATTTCAATCTTACCACAAAATTGAAACTGCTAGGTGAATATTTTAACAGCGCATTTTACTTGAATGACATCTTTGATGCCTTCTTCAACAAACAAGGTCAAGGGAGGACAAACCGGTGCGCATTTATCAGCCATTTTTATGATTTCATTCACGCTACGAGGGCAGAAACTAACGAACGACCAAAATGATTGCGATAAATAAAAGCCATAAGTCAAAGGTCAGAGCTGTCAATCACAGCGTAAAAACATACAGGGTGTTCAAAATGAAATCTTTCGCCATATTATTATGTCCGATCCAGTCAGATCAGGGCGATTCAAACCGGGTCACGGACACGGATCGCTTGATTTATCAATCTTGGGGTGTGATGCCATCAAAAATGACTATGCCCGGGCATAGTTATTTTTTATGACGTCATATTAAAATTGAAGGCATAGCTTGATTATCCCCTCACTTTTAACCAATCAAATGACAGGAATCTATGTATGCGGTATATAACTGTATTTGTACCATGATTCATTGCTGCAACTGACACTGGTGAAGTCTGATACAGAAGCACTCATGGGAATTCTATAGCCACCGTATGATCAAAATGAAACTATACATGACACAGTAACATTAACACAAGGACACCGTGGCATGCTCCAAAGCATAATATTAGCAATTACATATTTACACACACAAAACTTGTCGTCATATCTGTATGTAGAATCCGTAAAGATCCCGAAAAGGTGGAAGTTAAGCCATCTACAATCTAATCTTACAATCAAAAATAAGATATCTAACAGCAACTTACCACAGTCTTCAAGCTCATCTCCTCCTTCTTTTCCACTTGCTTGACAACACCAGTCTTGTCATCTCCTTTTTTCTCTCCTACTCCCTCTTCTTCTGATGACCCTGGCTTATCCTCTAACATCCCTGGAGGTAAGCTACTGAGCAGATCTTCCAGAGGGAGTTCGCTCTCTTTCTGTAAGAGTTCTATCTCTTTGGCATGGGCATCTGCATCATCTTTTGCTGCTTGTTCCTCCACATCTATCGTCTCTTCATCATCGCTGTCATCTCCAGCTGGTTGAAAGTCTACATCTGGTACAAATAAGAAAAGAAGTACAAGTTTACAAGTTTGAGTTTGACATTGTTTTAAATATGCTTATAAATATCACCACATGTTATATCATGATAATGATACATTGAATTTCAAGTTTTCAACTTCTTTGGATTTCAACATATATGTACATGTTCGAAGTAGACAATGGCAAAGACTAGAGGATAAAGTCTAGCTTTACTTAGATTGCCATGGAAATGTTTTTATTGTGAACATGTGCAGAAAGAATCAGACCTGAGGAAACCAAATTCAAGTGTAGGGCAACCTTTAATTCAACAGTTGTACTATAAAACAAGCATTGAGAGTTAATGAATGCACTTGTTGTGTTTCTGTAGGGCAAGTGTAATTCAACATTTGCACTGGAAAGCAAACACTGAGAATGAGTAAATGCCCGCTTGGTAGATTCTGTTAACTACGCTAGCAACCAAAAGTCATTGGGCACTTGGTTGTGGTGTCAAAAGCATCCCAAATATTACTAATTCCGACTTACCATCCCCAGTAATAGCACTAGCATCCCCTTCCGACCTCGGACTGGACTGAATAGAGCCATGGACGGACGTTGTGGTGCTGCTAGTGGCGGGTAGATTCAGACCTTCGGTTAGCCATGAAGAATACTTTTCTGTCTGGCCGACTATGTAATCTAATTGGAGATCCATCACTCTTTTCCTCCTCTCCTCCAATCGAGACTGCTGTTTATATTGCACTACCTGTAATGTATGCAAATGCCAATTGGAACTGGTATTAATCAAATATCTTAAATGATACACAAGTTCAACAACAACTATGGCATTTACAAAGTCATTTGACAGGTTACTTTTTCACAAATAAACCAATAAGATGCTGGTTATTCAACATGGATAGTGTAAGAGCTATGCTGATTACATAGGACTAACAGTTCAGCACTTCACTTTCACCAACACGAATATTTAACCCTGGTATCTTCATGTATAAAGGCAATTTCTTTCTCGAAGGCAATTATGTACTTCTGAATGTAGTGAAAATAGCCAGAAATTGAGGGCATCAAGGCAGCTAAGTCGGGCATCGAAGGCAATTGCCTTTGATGACTTCAAATTAATTTGAGCCCTGAATAATTGGATTATGTCAAATGGGAGGAAAGACCTGTACGTACACCTTTTCAGGGTCTGATTTGAGGCAATGTGTTGAATTTGTGGCCATCTCAGCCACTATGTAAATAAAATATTTGTTAAGTTCAATTCTGTATCCTTTCAGACAAGGCGTGCCTATTCATGATACCAGTAGATGATTACATTGCGTTGAAATAATTGGATAAAGTATACTTTAGGTCCCGGGTATGCATCAACTACATGGTAAAATAAAGTTTCCTGAAATTGTCAGACTTAAAGTGTGGGACATAAGTTACACTACTTTCAAAATAATTTGTCGGGCATCCGTGCCTGCCATATACAATGTCCCGGGATTGCAAACTACAGTGTGAACTGAATGCACTATGAAAGAAGAAGACACTGACCTTTTCTATGTTGGCCCAGAATGTCATTATCTCCTTTGCCATATTTCCTGCTATTTTCGTCAGCTTTTGTGACTCCTCCTTCTCGGCTTTGATCTCTTTGGCATGCTGGTCTTGGTGATGCCGGGCCACAGCTCGCACCAACTGAGAGAACAAAGATACAACAATGTTGGTAATACAGAAACATAAAGTGCACTGAACATCATTTAGAATACAAATTTGCTGATTAGTTCAGAGGGAAATTCAGCTCTTCTTAGATTGCCATAGAAATGTTTTTATTGTCAGTTAAGCAGAATTTGTATCTTTATTTACAGATTTTAATCTTTCTATGCAGATTTTAATGCTAATGTGATGGAAAAGTTTTGAACATGTTCAGAGACCTACGATGACCTGCTGTCATGTGACTGATCGCCCAAAAGGTGGTCATGTGACAAGTGGAGGGAAGTAAACACTACGCTGAATGAAGGGGTCGTGATGACCTCGAAAGCTACTGAGCTCAAACACTATGGTTCGAAAAAGGTATCTAAATTATTCCTATGTTCAGAGTCATCTGTATAGTAATTCAGAAATCATCAGACCTAAGAAAACCAAATTCAAGTGTAGGGCAACCTTTAATTCAACAGTTGTACTAGAAAAACAAGCATTGAGAGTTAATGAATGCACTTGTTGTGTTTCTGTAGGGCAAGTGTAATTCAACATTTGCACTGGAAAGCAAACACTGAGAATGAGTAAATGCCCGCTTGGTAGATTCTGTTGACTATATGGGATGTCCCTTAATCTTCTAAGCTAAAGTAAAATACATTGTATATGTGTTAAAATAAATTATATATGCTGCGATGGAGAATTAGAAGAATAATTCAATATGACACATCAATCAACCATTATTGGGCTTAGTCAACAACAAAAATTATGTGATCATGACTAACTTTTCTTGCTCGAGCCATCTTCCATCGCCTCTCCTGAGCAAAGTCTGTGGCTAGCCACTGCATCTCCTCAAGTAAATAGTCCCAGTGTGTCTTATGTCTAGGTGGTTCCTGGACTTTTGGAAGCCTCTTCAGAGCCCACATGCCCTCCTTCCGTAACTCGGCTATTCTCTGCATTACTTGGGCTTCCTGTGGAAGAAAAAAAGCCAAAACATGGTTTGTTCATTGTTTCTAGAGGATAGAATCGATTTTCTTTACCTCATAACATTGAGTTTTTAATTTCTATCTGGCTGCTATTACTACTGCGCCTTTAACACTTACAACTGTATGGGATGCTTGTCTACTGTAATTCCCTTGTGAAAAACATTAGCTCACTGAAAGATGCATTGCAACTTAGTTCAGTTGAAGATGAACATATTACTAAGGCATATGTACTTGATATGAGTATGATGAATTTACTTGGTTTATGTACTTTAAATACTTGATGTTTTTTACGAGGCTGAAATATGTGAAACACTATCTATCATACTTGTTTACTTATTTGTCGTATCTGTCTTCCCTTGTGAAAAACATCTAAGCTGTATTTGTACCATGATTCATTGCTGCAACTGACACTGGTGAAGTCTGATACAGAAGCACTCATGGGTAATTCTATAGCCACTGTGTGTTCAAAATGATACTATACATGACATAGTAACATTGACACAACAACACTGTGGCATGCACAAAATCATAATTTATCAATACACACACACACACACACACATTGAATTGAACTTATTTCCTTACTTGTTTAGCCTTCTCCACAATCATCTCTTGCGATCCAATTGTGTAATCATACACAGCAGACAGTGACTGCTGCCTGGTAGCCAACCTCTGCTGAGCCGTAGGGGATAGCGGAGTCTGGAGCTTTGGTGTGGTTCTATTGGGTGATGGCGTCAGACCTGGTGAAGCACCTGCCCCTGGAGGGCCAAGAATGATTGACGGTCGGTTTGGCGTCACTGCTGCTGGTGTGTCTGGAGTACTGCTTGGGGTAGAGGGGACATCACTGGCACCAGTAGCCTTAGGTGAGGCTGATGTGTCCTCATTGGTAGCTATTGGGTAAATACAAATTGAGCAAAAGGTTAAGCAATTTAAAATCTGTAACAATTTTAGAACCTTTATTTTTAATGGACATGAATCAAAATAATTGATGAATTATGCGACACACAAAAATGTGAATGATCATGCAACTTTTACTAGGTATGGTAATCAAAACCAACACACTTTTCATATATACAGTGGTATCACATAGAACAGAGATCCTGTCAATTTATGAACATAGCTCAATTAATGACAAAAAATCATAATACCATATCACTAAAAATAATATCTAAATGTCATGCTTCCACCCAATCCTTCCATGAATTACAGAGGGTTATTAACATTAACCAAAATCACATATTTTTTATTTATTTTTGTTTGGATCCCTCATCCCCATGAGGGTAAATAGCCATTATTACCAGAATGAAATATTCAACCAAATATTGTTAATGCATGAATAGAAATGCATGACTCAGGTATTTCAGAATCATCTAGGATGAGACTGAAATTACTCTGTTAAATTAAGAATTAAAAGAACACAAAAACATGCAAATGTAATCAGACATGAATGATGCAGTACAGAAGCATTCCATACACCTAAATAGACACAAGGCACATTATCCCAACACCAATGAGAGCGATGGAAAGAGAGAGATATTGCAAAGCTAAACCATGAATCTCGGTACTAGGATCACATCACATCTATGATTACCTTGAGGTGACTTGGTGGGTTGTGCAGTGTGGGGTGCTGTTAGTGATTGGTTAGATGGTGGGAGCAGCTCATGTACTACTGACGACTTATGCTTCTGCTGTAATTGCTGCTGCTGAGGCGGCTGCTGCTGTTGTTGCGGTTTAGTGAGTGCATCGTTAACACCTGGCAGGCCTGAACATAATGCAGTGATAGATGGTGATTTAATAGCAAGCCGGTGATAGGTGTGATTGAGTGAGTGTGTGGGTGATGATGATGAGAATAATGTGAGTCAGTTGCACGCAGCCCAATAACATTTTGTTTCAAATCACACAACAAATATTACAAGGGATAAGGGGCTAAATGATATGTACCCCAAAACAATTTTGAGTTAGAAACTGGGCACGTGGTGAGAAGAAAAATGAATTAACACTTAAAGGGAAAATGAAATTACAATGAGAGGCTGAAAATGTCCTCGATGGAGCTTTCAAAGGCATGCAAAGTAAAGTAATGAGCATAATGAGACTTAATCAACTGTAAATGGAATTGATTCACATGATTTTCTTCTCTATAAACAATGTTATTATACGTCCAAACTGAGACCTTATCAACTAGACTCGCTTTAGCTGTTGGAAGTTGTGATTAGAAATGTGTAAGTTCATGAACATTGTTAGAGACATACAGTGCATGAATAATTGTTAGTGACAACAGCAATTGAGAATTTTATTGAATGAATAAAAAAACTTTCCAACAACAACTATACTAACAAAATCCGATGTTGGCATTATTGTTTATTGACATTGGTGGAAAATAACATGAATGTTTATTGGAATATGTCACAATTAAAACATTCACTAATATTCTTTTCAGCCACAACATTTCTGGTTAACAATCTAAATAATGCCATTGTATACACAGGGTTGTAGCTACGCCGGATGGGGCCGTCCGGAAGTTGTGCCCAGCGTCCGTAACTCTTAAAATATAAGGGTAAACAAATCTGCACTTAAAAAAAGATGATTTTTTGTTGTTGTTTTTTTGACAATTTGTGGAAAAAATCATTAAACTGCCTCATAAAACAGGAAACTATGTAGCAGGAACCCTCAAAGTGCATTTATAACCCCTTAAAAAATATTAAGAAGGCCTTTAAACCCCATTCCACTGCTCTTCGTTCACTACACTTACTCCGTTCGCCGTCAGTAAAATTGTCCGGCACTTAATCTGGTCTAGCTACAACCCTGTGTATACTATACGCCATGTATAATTAATTCATAAACACAACAAACATAAGCACCAGGTAAAAATGGGTTATGATAATTTGTTTAAAAAAAAGGTCATCTACTTACTTGGTATAGCAGTCATCATGCTAGGAGTGACTGTGACATTGGGTTCATGACTCGACTGCGACTGTCCAGCAGTAGCGGCTGTAGTGTCTAAACCTGCCTGGGTGAAGCTACGCTTTCGAGAAACCTCCCCATCACCACTGCTGCTCCCGGTTCCTGCGGCCGCTGCAGCAGCTGCCTGGACAGTACCAGGTAGACTGCGCCTCATCTCTCTGGCCTTCTGCTCCCTGGCTTTCTGGTTGAGTTGCGAGGATATGGCGGAGACGGCCGGGGGTAGCTGAGTGGAGATGGCTACTGGTGTGCCGACTGGAATGTTACTACCACTGTTGGTGATCACTTTCACCTGCAATAGAATGTTTTCCACCAATGTTTTTATACCATTTGATTTATTCCAAAATATTTTACTGAAAATTGATTATTGAACTGTGAATGAAAAATTCATTATTAGTTGTTCTGGATAGCAAACATCAACAGCTAACGGTACTACAGTCCAAACCCCTTACTGTGTTACTGTAGGGGCGAGTGCAAAGAAACGCCTGCACCTGAATTGAACCAATAAATATTTCTATTTATTCCCAAATCCCAATGTCAAGACATCCCTGTTAGTGTTGGTAAGTGTAAAATTATCAATATTTGGTTTCAAAATAATCTTGAAACCATTAGGAACCAAACAGGCAATTTATCAGTGCCGATTCTGTACACTTACCTCGTCATTTATAGTTTTCTCTTCTTCATCGTCCAATCGTTGACTGGACAAATACACAAAAAGCTGCTGATTAGGACGTTTTTTCCATGCTTGGAAGTCCATCATATTGCCACCATTTTGAAGAAAAAATAGTTCAGTTAATTTATCATTGTATGTCTCTTTGAGTTTTTTAATATTTGTCAGGTGCTCTGAAAGAACCTGACGTCGAAGTTCGGCTATCTCTGCATTTGCAGGTGGTCGCTCTTCTGTAGGGGGCATCATTGTTTTACGCATAACTAGCGATGGACTGGAAGGTAGAGGGCTTGTCCGTGCTGGGCTGTGTGGACGTCTGTAGCCATGACCTCCACCCGTGGGACTCTTGTGACCTGGGGATACTCCTCTTGTCGGGCTGTGACTGCTACTCCGGCGTGGAGATCCAGGCACGCGACTTGGGCTGGACAGCGGAGGCATACTTGTCCTGCCCGGAGACCCCTGACCATGATGGTGGATGGTTCCCATGGGTTGTTGGCTTGGTAGCAGAAGATTCTGCACTATAAGGGATTCTTGCGATGTTGGGGACTGTAGCTCCCCCGCCATAACCATATTGGTGCCGACGGGGAAGGTTTTATGGACATCTTGAAATACAAATGGATTATTTATATTACTGGTATGATGATGACCACTGCTTCCAGGACTGATGGGCACTTGATGAATTGGTATACCAGTGAGAGGGTCCACGTAACTGTGGCGACCCGGACTCACAGGCATGTTCAGCACAGATCTTTGCTGTCCTGCCAACGCAGAAGCGATGGCTTGGGTTTGAAGACCGGCTGTCATCTGTAGGAACGCCTGCGTTGATGGGTGCAACTGCCTTGAAATAGCCTGGTGGCTAAGCTGTTGCTGGTATGCTGATACTGAAGCTGTAATTGAAGATGGTAAATGAATTGCAAGGTTAGTCTGATTGAAGCTGTAATTTAAGATGGTAAATGAGTTGCAAGGTAAGTTATTATGAATATTCAAAGAAAAGGTGGATTTTTTATATTAAAGTATGCCAGACAAACAACTTTTTGACATAATTTAAATGAAATGATAGGGAACTTGCTCAAATCACAGTGAGGATAACCAAAATACAAATGTATTTTCGTAATAACTTTAACCAATGCAAAATTTTAATAAATATGTACTTGATATGAGTATTATTATGATGAATTTACTTAGAAGCATGTAGACTGATATTGGGTTCGATCATGATTTTAGGAATAATTTAGATACCTTTTTCGAACCATTGTGTTACGCTGAATGAAGGGGTCGTGATGACCTCGAAAGCTACGGAGCTCAAACACAATGGTTCGAAAAAGGTATCTAAATTATTCCTATGAATTTACTTATTTACTTGTTTATTTATCGACCGGTCAACTGATGCTGCTTTGATACGTCAAAAATAAAAAGAAATGTTACGCATTTTAATCACGAACTGTACGGTCAATTTATGCTGCTTGCACTTATCGACCGGTCAACTGATGCTGCGCTTTGATACGTCAAAAATAAAAAGAAATGTTACGCATTTTCATCACGAACTGTACGGTCAATTTATGCTGCTTGCACATGGTTTTGGAATTAATGAGAGCCGCTGCTAATACAGTGACAACCGCGCCCAATTGTGCTCCTATCCTTGCCAGAATGAGATTCTACACTAGTACAGGGTGTGGTTGAATTTACGCGATTTCCAGGGGGAGATTTTTTTATAGCAACACTGACAATATTTTATTTATTTACGTTTTTCGACTGTGTGTAAGGTATAGTAATAATATTGAGGATGGACAATAAGGAGCGCGATAAATAGCGCGACCAGAAATGGGTTAAGGAGCGCACTAGGCGTGCGATCGCTCTCCCGCGCCTCAAACGGCAAAGCCTGCTTGTGAAAAACATCCAAGCTGTATTTGTACCATGATTCATTGCTGCAATTGACACGGGTGAAGTCTGATACAGAAGCACTCATGGGTAATTCTATAGCCACTGTGTGATCAAAATGATACTATATGACACAGTAACATCGACACAACAACACTGTGGCATGCACAAAATCATACTTTATTAATACTACACTATAATCCAAGTTAAGGTGAAACCAGCAACAAAATATAAAATTAAATATGACTTCCATTAAAAAACCTAGACATGTCGCTTTGAATTCTCGGCCATGCTGTCTACCTTGGAAATGTGATATGATTATGTTTGATTACACCACAAAAGTGAATGAATGCAAAACACTTCTTCCTGTACAGCTGGTTAGTTTATACAAATATTGCCAATTTGACTGTTGACTTTCATTTAATGAATGATATGATTCCCATCAATTAAGCCAGGATCAATGTGTTTCAATTCTGTTTGAGACGGTATGACCTAGCGCTAGTATTGTAAGTTTCCCCCACACAGATCACAATTGTTACAACTGGATCAAGGGAAAATGCCCAGCAAGCTTTAGGCCTGAAGGCAAAGGATCTGTCCCCTTCTTAATTGTGCAAGTTAAAATCTCAATGATAGGGAAGTTAATGTACAAATGCTGTGAAATTGCTTTGTAGCTTGTAGCTCATACAGCTTAACTTAACCACTGTATGACGCAGGCACGCAGCATGAAACTAGTCCTAGGTTTGACCCTCACTGGGGCAATCAAGGTGTATACTGACTACCGCATGAAACTAGTCCTAGGTTTGACCCTCACTGGGGCAATCAAGGTGTATACTGACTGACCTTGCAGGTTACCAATGTTGATTCCCTGAAGTGCTGCTTGAGTACCCATCAAGAACTGTTGCAGTGGGTGAGTATGAGAGGGTGAAAAGCCTGGTGGACTCTGGCTTGGATTATGAGGCTCTGGTGGTGACGTGATGCCAGATAACGGGGTTCCTTGGTTGGTGGTGGGAGCTGGTGGCGGAGATCCCATTCTGTGGTACACTCCTGCGGGGATGTCTCTTCCGCCGCCACTGCTACCGCTACTACCCGGATTATGACGATGCATCCCGTCTTTACCTCAATAACCAGTAGTCCTGTGACAAACAAAACCATCAATCAAATTATTATCTATTCTATACTGCTAAACAAAATTCCTTATACCTTGGATGGGCATCATTCGGGTACAAAGTGATTCACAGATTACATAACCCTTGGTCTGGTATGTGGTAACTATGTCATACACCAATGGAGCACTTGCAAGTCTTGCACGCACAAAACGTTTTTTATCTGCAATGCTATAGACTAATTGAGGTTAACAAAGAATCTCTGGAAATAATGTGTTGATTTAGAAAATATAATAAACCATATGATGATATGAGTACATGATGAATTTACTTGTTTATGTTTTTTACGAGGCTGAAATATGTGAAACACTATCCATCATACTTGTTTACTTATTTATCGTATCTGTCTTCCCTTGTGAAAAACATCTAAGCTGTATTTGTACCATGATTCATTGCTGCAACTGACACTGGTGAAGTCTGATACAGAAGCACTCATGGGTAATTCTATAGCCACTGTGTGTTCAAAATGATACTATACATGACATAGTAACATTGACACAACAACACTGTGGCATGCACAAAATCATAGTTTATCAATACTTGACAAGTTTCACATGCTATAACCAGTGTTCTAACTTCTAAATATCGCTTGTCCCATTTTACCAAGTTTGTGTTAAACCATGCTATAAAGAAATGTAACAAGTATGGACAACTAAAAATTGTGGTGGACAACCAAAATTTCTCGGTAGGTTGTTGTCCGCTGGATTATAAGGCTATATTAAAAAAATCTTTTGTCTCAAAGCGCTTCAGTTTTTCAAAACCTAATGCGGAATGGTTTTTTTGTTTTTGTTTTTTCAATATAAAATATTGAAATCCTTGAAAAAGTGACCTTTTGTATTTAAAATGATGTGATCAATGAAAATCTGAAAAATCGGTGACATTTTGGGATTTTTTTTTAAAAAAAAATTTAAAAAAATTAAGATTTTTGTTTTTCTAATGCTCATCAATAAAATAACGCGCGTGGGAACTTTGAGACAAATGATTTTTTTAATTTAACCTAACCAGTTTATTTTTCTTATTTCTAACGCTGCCTATAATAGGCCGCTTAACAATAGCTAATAGTGTTCTTCATGCTGTAAAACTACACCCTGGGAAATCTGGACTTATTTTGTCTATTGAAGATCAAGAACTCCATTAATTTTAACTCAAGTTACAAAAATGCATGAATATCTAATTTTATGAATAAGTGGTGGTACCTATTGCTAAAAGTGTTTTATGATTATTATGGGCCACCCTGTATAAGTGTATAATGTGCCACAATAAATTATTCATGTATTACATTTTTAAGTGAAATGATGTTTACAATCTTCACACTTAATCTATTATTTCATAATTTGGATCACTCTTATACAACAACATACACTTTAATGATTTGATCAGTTTTTTGTTCACCCACTTTTGCTTTACCTGGATGTGGAATTGAAAAAAATATTGAAATGCTAAAATATTGGTGGAGTTGCAATGGACATCATAATCAATTTGTGATAATAAAGTATAATCATACAAAAGAAAATGATTGAATTTTATTATCGTTGACTGACGTTGAGTAACGTACGTCCGGTAGTACGCCTTTACTTTAATCGAATCCAGCAATTTGTGTAAGGGTGGGCATCGCCACCATTTTTCATGTCGCGATATCGCTGCTAAATATGTCACGATATCGATAATATCGTGATATATTTTAAGACTTAGAAAATGCTATTAATGGTCAGATTTCTTGCCGAATATGCCATTTTTGCCATCATTATTTCGGCAATATCAGTAGCAAACTACACAATCACAACCAATCGCGGCGATCGCCATTTTCTCTTTCTTCCCCATATCATGCAATAGCAACTGACCAATATTATCATTACGCATGCGTTGCCACCGTGGGAAAGGTCAATTTACAATTTTTCATTACAGCATTTATTTCGGATGTTTTCAACTTTCCGAAGCCCGAGAAAATGACGTCATGCTAGTATCTCGATCGCACATGTTTTGACTCGAGATTTTGCGAGATTTTGGGAAATTGTCACTCGTTAGTAAAGGCGCGGTTCAAACATGTGCAATTAAGCTTTCAATCGACAAAATTGCAGTGTCTGTTAGAGAGGGTTCTTTTTTTATGAATGAAAAGCCACGAGCAGCATTGTTTTATTTATTAAATAATAACAGAACAGAATTAAAGAAGGAATATGAGTGCTTCATTATATTTACAAAGGTAAAAACGGACTACAATCTTACGATATTATTGCCAAATTGGCGACTTTATTAAGCTTTCTTGTGGGCATTTTTGGGTCTATAATTTATCGTGAGGACATCGTTGAAGCATGGTAAATTATCGCGATATGGGATAATTAATATTTTATCGCAATATTATCGCATAGCGCGATATCGCCCAGCGTTAAATTTGTGATAATAAAGTATAATCGTACAAAAGAAAATGATTGTATTTTATTATCATTGAGTAACGTACGTCCGGTAGTACGCCTTTACTCTAATTTAATCGAGACCAGCATTTGTGAAAATTAAGTATAATCGTACAAAAGAAAATGATATTTTATTATTGTTGAGTAACGTACGTCGGAGGCGTGGGGCAAGGTGGGGAGGGGTGGGGCAAGGGCAAGGTAAATGAAAAATTGGGCAGAGGTTCTCGCAAAGGTCAGTAGCCCACAACGATTACAAATTTATTGTGTTGTGAAGGAAGTTTGAAGTCTGTACTTCGCCGGAAAACAATCTTAGAGTGATGGGCAATGTTTATTTCTTTAGCAATCTTATTTTTCCTACACCTGTGTGTATCGCCAATGGGAAGCTAAAAAAACAAAATGGTGGCCGGTCCGCGCACTTTGCCCATGCCTATTTGGCTGACACGAACAGTCGCGATATAGTGCAAGATTCGTATGTACAGTGAGGTCTACAAATGGTAGGGTATTCTAAAGCTTACCCCATTTTACGATACATATGACTTTCTTTCATAGATTGTTATTAGAATACATATCATTTGCGAGATGAAATCTGGAGTTTCATAATTATTTATTCATTAATATTCTGACCAAAACGACAAGTTTAAAACTTGTACTTTTGAAAATGGAAAAGTAAGCGTGTGCGTGTGCTGTGCAGGGGTTTCAGCGTAACTGACGGCCAAGATAGATGGCGGCGCGCGCTGGACACCCTACTAAAATATGAAATTTTACAGAGAAAACAAAGTCAGAGATTGGTACAACTAACTCATGAACATGAGTCATGATCTTTAGTTTGTTTGATCAAAATTATCATCCTCCAATCAATGACCAGACGCTACACTACAGACAGCAAAATACGGTGCGCCCGGGCATGCACATTTTGATTAAACTGGATGCAATTTCTCGGGAACCCGGGGGGAAAAAACTTCAGTGCACGCCTAAAAATCAAGGTTTGTCAATCATGATTGGAAATTGAAAATGATTGAATTGATTGGTAGCCTACTTTTCCTAAAGCTTACACTTTACAGCCTTACTTTGATTGAGTAAATACTAGAAAATAATTCTATTTTACACTGACATAATGTCATAAAATACGGGGTATTTATTTAACATGCACATTTCCCATCCAAACTCCACAAAGAAATCCTTCATAGTTCGAAATCCATTTGTACACTCGATCTCATGCACAGCAGCAATGTATGTATGTATGGTTTTACTTATGTACTACTACGCATGTACACTAAAATACACGTCATTACGGGTACTTTGGCCACAAAATTATACCTGCTTTTCAGCGAAGATATCGCAGAGATAGGCAGCCCATCGACAGGGCAAAACCCTCCATCCAGATCGCTAATGGTTTTAGGTACCGTGTTCAATCATTTTGTATGCGTTACATGTTTATGAATAGGATAAATATACTGTAATTTTCGGAGCCATCGTTTCAATGATCTCCTGGAAAATGGCGACTTCAGTAAATTGCCTCGCTCTGAAAATGTACATCGCCTATCGATTTATAACGCGCATTCCAATTGGCTGAGCTGATTTCTGATTTTTTGCGAATGAAATTTTCACTTTAAAGAAAATGTCCAATAGAAATCAGATGCAGGCTACATTTTGAATCTTTAACTAGTCCCCCGGGCCTCGTGACTCCATCCTCTATCTTTATTCGCCTTATTATTACCGACTCAGAATGTCAGACTGCAGAATGTGATCGTTTCCAGGGGACGCCCTCAATCCTCGAAACAAAATTGGAAGCAGATTTTCTTGCAGATTTACTTTTCTGATCATAAATCATAACTAGGCCTATATTTCCAAGTTACAGAGCGATACGATTCCTAATGACCTCAAAATCATGGCTTTAGATAGAGTGAATTTAGAGTAAAATTTTGAAAAATAGATTGTAGGCTACCGCCTCGGTACAATCTATTTTCAAACCATGATTTTGAAGTAATCAGGAATCGTATCGATCTGTAACTTTGAAGATCTTTATGATTTATGATGAAAAATGCAAATCTGCAAGAAAATCTGCTTTCATAGTAAAAATCAATGATAGGGGGCGCTACTTTGTGGGATTGGGATGAGGCTAGGCGCACTTGGTTGGACTAATTATAAACATGATAAATGAAGCCTACACTGTTATTACTGTTGTGTAAAATTGTACACAAGTTGTGTAACATTTTACACAACCGCTGTTTACTATAGGAACCTATCAACTGTTGTGTAAACAGTTTACACAACCATAGTTGTGTAATGTCTACACAACAGTTGTGTCATATTTCTAAACAATAATGTGTAACATTAATTTACACAATTAAGTTGTGTAAATGGTTTACACAACAATTAGTTAATTTTCTACACAATAGTTGTGCATTACTATTGGGTTGTGGAATGGCCATTTAATATTTTACACAGCAATTGGTTAATTTTATACACAATAGTTGTGCATTTCTATTGGGTTGTGTAATGGCCATGTTAATGGTTTACACAGGAATTGGTTAAGTTTCTACACAATAGTTGTACATGGGGATGGCTAAACAGTGAGTTGTGTATGGGAGAGTTGATGTGCAGAGAGTTGTAGGGAGAGTTGTGAGGAGAGTTGTAGAGCGAGTTGTGGAGTGATTAATTGTGGAGTGATTTAACGACAGGTATTCAGGTTAAGAGTTCAAATGGTTTACCATCAAAACTGTCAAAGCCAACCTTCTTAAACTCTTAACCTGTGGCATAGTTGTAGATTTTATTGGGGTTAAACTGTCACACAACCAACCTCCTTAAACTCTTAACCTGAGTGGCATGATAGTTGTATAGTTTTAATGGGGTTAAACTGTCCCACAGCCAACCTCGTTATAAGATGGTATAGTTGTACATGTAGAGTTAGGTCAGTAAAGTAGGTGGTCTATAACCGTGGTCCCTTCTCCCTTAATACTTTGCAAAGCAGTACAAATGCAGAGGCTTTTTCTCTCTGGTTTTCGAATAATATTAGAATATCTATAACAAAAATGTTGCTGGTAATTTCAGAGTTATTCACAGTTTATACCTCCAAATGTCATTTGTTGATAGTTTTGACATCATAGACATTTTATTCACCCTGGGCTGTGAACCTCTGATCTCCCCTCCCCCAAACAAAAACCAACAATAACAGAAACAAAAACATCAACAAACAAAAGGGGGGGATGAGCCAAATTTTGTTTTATACTTTTGAATGACTGTAAACATATTTTCATACGCTACATTAATTTGTTGCGCTCCAAGCAGCTACCGCGATAATGAAAATACAATGATATATTTATTTTGTGTATAAGTCTATGTAATGAACTTTCAAATCGCGAATTTAAAAACAAGCGAAATGGCTGACAATTGTCAAAGTGCGAACAATTTAGTCGCACAAAAATTACCACTTTCACAGTTTGATTTTTTCAAACTAAGTATTGGTCAGATTAGCATTCCTGCAGGCATATTGTGTGACAAATTTTTGGCTTTACCTTTATTGAAACACTTAAATAATTATCGCAAACTGTTGAAATAACACTTCAAAACAAGGCATCTGTAAGTTTCTGGGCCATATGGGAGGGGGTGGGAGTAACTCCATTAGCGATATTAATGATTAAAATTCACCAAATTTATAATTGACACCCCTCCCCAATTCCCACTCTAACCCAGCGTCTTAAACTGGCAAAACAGACAGTGAGGGACATGGTGAAAATGGGGGTTTGGGTGCAAAAACATAGGTCTTCTATTGTCTTAAGCTGAATGTTGTGTCCAAATATGTTTTTATATTCATAATCCTAGTAATTACTTTTTATATGTCGTTCATTACATAAATAAAGTGTTTACTCCTTCCTCAGATACCAAATGCATGGTACCGTGACACATAATAATATAACAGAAAGTGATTAAATATTATGTCAAAAAGTCAAGTACCAGTGGGAGAATAAATCCATAGTTATGTCAAAAGTCAAGTGGGAATACGTCTGTAGAAGCCCAATACGTAACAGTAGCCCAATACGTAACAGTAAAAATACTTAGAAAATTTACAAGAAAAAAAAAAATCTTTTTTTTTTCCTTCTTTTTTTTACACCCCAAAACACCAAAAATGAATTTCCTTCTTTTTCACACTCCCTCCCTCTGTATTGATTGTTACGTATTGGGCTCAACTATTTGACTTAATTGAAAAAGTGGCAAAAAAAAAGTCATCCGGCCCAATACGTAACAGTGAAAATACTTAGAAAGTTTAGAGAAAAAAAAATCTTCTTTTCAATTATTAAGTCAAATAGTTGAGCCCAATACGTAATAATCAATACAGAGGGTGGGGGTGTGAAAAAAAGAAGTTTTTTTTTCTTTTCTCAAAACTTTCTAAGTATTTTCACTGTTACGTATTGGGCCGGATGACTTTTTTTTTGCCACTTTTTCAATTAAGTCAAATATAGTTGAGCCCAATACGTAACAATCAATACAGAGGGAGGGAGTGTGAAAAAAAGAATGAAATTCATTTCTTTTTCATCTCAAAACTTTCCAAGTATTTTCACTGTTACGTATTGGGCTGGATGACTTTTTTTTGCCACTTTTTCAATTAAGTCAAATAGTTGAGCCCAATACGTAACAATCAATACAGAGGGAGGGAGTGTGAAAAAAAGAAGGAAATTCAATTTTTATTTTTATTTTTTTTTGCCACTTTTCAATTAAGTCAAATAGTTGAGCCCGACACGTAATAATCAATACAGAGGGAGGGGTGTAAAAAAAAGAAGAAAAAAAAGAGTTTTTTTTTCCCTTGTAAATTTTTAAAGTATTTTTACTGTTACGTATTGGGCTACTGTTACGTATTGGGCTCTTACATATGTCCATGGATATATCAAACTTCAAATAGAGAATGAATCCATTGTTGTGTCAAAGAAGTAAGTTCAGGTTTTTTTACACTGCTGAGAAACTTTTATATAATAAACCAGTGATAGTTGATAAACTTTACAATATTATTATTATAGGTTTTCCCAGTTAGTTTAACACTTTTTCATTATATTTCATATCTCGTTAAGTTAGAATTCGTCCCCAAAATCTGACTTACGCATTTTGTTAAATAAATTTCGTCAATGAGCATTATATTTCAAAGTATGACCATTTCATTTAATTCATTGGTCATTTCTTTTCGTCAAGGAAGGATTGAATTCGTATCACCTGATGGGTAGCGGGTCTATGCACAAATAGAATTCGTCTTTGTTCATTATTTTTAATACTTTTATCACATATATTCGTCAGGTGTTAGAAGAATAGGCCTACATATTATTGCAGGTTAGATTTGAACCACCGACAAGTTGGTGATATAAATCATATGAAATAAAAGAAAAAAAGAACGAACAAGAAAGAAAGAAATGAATAAATAAATATATATATATATAAAACGTATAGGCCTATAGCTGGATTTTACATGCTTCTAGGCAGGACGTTCCACATGGGAAGAAATAAAGTGAACTGAATATGAAACTATTTGATCAAAGACGAAATAAATGTATACATTAGTAGGTTACCGCTGTATCAGACGAAATGCAAGTGTGTTAGGACGAAATAAAATGAACATTAAATGAAATTCATCGCGCAAAATATGAATATACTTGACCAAAGACGAATTTTACTTTAACAAATGCAACCTT
The DNA here is from genome assembly GCA_035610835.1 of Ophiura sarsii. Taxonomy (NCBI): domain Eukaryota; kingdom Metazoa; phylum Echinodermata; class Ophiuroidea; order Amphilepidida; family Ophiuridae; genus Ophiura; species Ophiura sarsii. Next base: position 73,960,436 of record CM069441.1, on the reverse strand, counting down.
CAAAATTTTGGGACGAATTCAAACTTAACGAGATATGAAATATAATGAATAAAGTGTTAAACTAACTGGGAAAACCTATATAATATTTGCTCATAGCTTAAAATGTACACACCATTCTACCATCCTTTTTCATTTATTTTATCTCCTTGATATTTAAGATGAAATTGAAGAATGATTTACCTTGTGTACTGTACAATTGATCATGTTTATTTTCAAGGGAGTGTTCAGAAATACTTTGGTGGGGGGGGGGGTGGCCAACTTGCATTTGTGGGTGTCTGAACTTTTTTGACACCTCCCTTTACAAATAGTAAACACTTTTTTGACCCCCCCCCCCCCTTTACAAGGTAAAAAACTGTTTTGACCCCCCCCCCCCCATCAGATTCATTTTCCCTAGACACATTTTAGCGTTCATAAATACTTTGGTGGGGAGGGGGGTGGATAATTTTTTTTGGGTACATCCAAACTTTTTTGACCCCCCGCCCCCCCCATTGTCTTGATAACTAGACTCAAACTTTATGACCCTCCCCCCCCCCCCCCCCCCCCCCCCCACTTAACTTCACATTTCTCTGACCTGTTGTCAAGGTCAAGAAACATAGTTAATATATAGTTATACTATTTTACATTAAGATTTGCCCTCCACCTACACTGTGGACAGGTATAGCTGCTGGCTGCCGCACGTGCCCCTTCACCCACTTGTACTGGGGATCCCTCTCTATATTTGTATGCCGACATAACATTGTTTGAATTGTTAATTTCATTGAAACTATGAACAAATACTGTGCATAGGTAAGCAGGGGTCTGGGGCGAAGCCCCCCAGAAAATCTTGGACATTAACGAGTGTTCACACTTTTTGGACCCCCCTCTCTTTAGGGGTTTTCAAAACTTTTTGACCGCCCCCCTTTGCAGAGTATCAACACTTTTTGTACCCCCCTATAATTATCCACCCCCACCAAAGTATTTATGAACGCTCCCCAACGGGTTACAAAGAGTTCATATTTGTTTTATCTGGTGTTCATTGATAATAAAAATATCACAGACTGATCAATTATTTTCAATGTCTGCCTACACATGAAAGAAACGTGGATTTAAGTTTAGTTTAAATCTATTGATTTGGCCAACAGTGGCGTAGCTAGGTTATTCATATTGGGGGAGGCGAGAAATGAGAATAAACCGAAAGACGCGTTATTTATGGCTCCGTGTCTCTTGGTACAGAAAACCTAATTGGTATAATTTTCAAACGGGTCCAGCCAAACAAATTTTTCATACGTTCATATTGATTGGACGAGAAGTGTCGATGGCTTTGATTGGACGAGAGATGTGTTGAGTTGTTTACGTGATCATGGTGATGCAGTTGTCTTCGGAAGAATTTATTATCTACAATGACAGCGTCTCATTTTGGTGGCTCACAGCATTAAGGTATCATCCCATATTTCATCAACATTCTATGTAGTGGTGTAGTAATGGTAGCCTTAAATTGAATACAACGAAATCTGAGGTTTTGTCGACTCGAATTTACGGTAAATTTGTATCGACAATCGAAGCACAAATTGTGTATTTGTTTCACTAATTTCAAGGAAACTGTAGAAATTGCTGAGTTTAATGTATTCATTGTCTTATTGACATTCAAGCAGGAGCTACACAGCCGAAGCCGCAAGCCCTGCTCGAGTGCTCGTGAGTTGCTCGTGAGTTTCGCAAATCAGGCAAAGCTTGAAAGTTTTCGTAATCAGAAAATCACCCTACAGGTAACCTATTTGCGGACGTCACGGAAATCGGCACTTTCTGCTCGTGAGTAACTTATTCCGCTCGTGAGTAAAACATTTTTCTCGTGAGCAGAGCTCTGCTCACAGGAAAAATGACTGCTCACAAGAAAAACTATCATGACAACTAATTCAAAGAACGTCGCCAGATCGTTGTAAGTGAAGAAATTCTGAATTTAAACAGTTTCAAAATAACACCAAAATATATCAAAAATAAACAAGACTCATGATCAGAACAACTTTCTCCCTGTTTAGAAGTAATAACTTTGCTATAAATGTCCTAAAAGTGCCTAAAATCCGGTGAGTTTAGTAAGGCGAATTTGACGCTTTCAATCCTAGTACAGCATATTGTATTGGCAATGTATTTACAAGTAAAGTTTAAATTATATCGCAAGGATTAAACACATAAATCACGAAATCTGGACCTAAAATTATGACAATTGATGAGCTAACCTCAAAATAATTCAAGTAAGCTTATATGATTCAATTATGTACAAAAACATCTGTGCATAACTTCTGAAACATTTGAATTCCAAACATCATTAATGTAAAGACAATGTTTGGTAATTTCACAATATAAATAATCATTGTTAAATTCATTCACCGGTGCTCAAGTTATCAGTCGAATGCACACTCAGAGGCGGCTTTGAAATCCCAGGAGAGGAAGAAATCGAAAATCCCGTTCGCGGAGATCTTCGAAGCTTTTCCACTTCAGGGGCTTCAGGTGTGGCGCATCTGGTAGCCAAACCCTCTCCCACGGTGGGTCCTTCCTCCGGGAAGTGACGCCATGGTGGTGGAACACGAGGCTTCGAGACCGTCGTCTAAGGGCAATGAACGCCCGAAGACTAGCGGTAAGAAGTCGTCTTCCGTAGGGTACGGCGACTGCCACCCACTCCTACGGTACCACGGGGCTCTTAGCCCCACCGGAGTCGGTGACGTCACCAGTGTTTTCATATACACCGGTGTGCGGGCGCTTGAAACAATTCGCCCCGGAATGGCTCGCCATTTCGCCGGGCAATTGGCTGCTGGAGACAGTTACTCATCAGGGGTACTTAATTTCGCCTTCAGACCAGAAATGGTGGCGGTTTCAAGTACAAGGTTGGGCTTACATGTTACATGCCTACCCTTCAGCCTCTCCACGTCACCCGGTGGGAGCATACTTGAGACACAGAGGCGTCATTTTGGACGATTGGCTCTTGGCTGGTATACACGGATACTCGTGAAGAGACTGTGCACCACATACAGCTAGTCACATCCAGGTGATCACGCGACTGGGCTTTGCAGTGATCTACAAATAGTCCCACATCGTGTCTACACAACTTCCGACAATCCTTGGAGCATGGCTAGACGAATGGTCGGGCCATGCCTTCCCTGGCTCGGATAACAACCTGGCTGCATGCGCACGCATCCTAGTGGAAGCGAGCGTAGCGCCAGCAGTGGCTTAGCTCAGAGTTCTGGGCCTTATGGCCAATATGAGGGATCTGATTCCGTTTTGCCGGTTCCATATATATGAGGGTAATTCAGATTCACCTGCTGGTGCATACAAGCCGAGTGTTCACGAAGTGTCCAGGATGGTTCCTGTTTCAGACCTGATCAAGGAGGAACTCCATTGGTGGTACCAACCTTCGACTGGCTCGTCACTGGCTCGACAACAGGGCCAGTGGTCGAGCATAGAAGCTCAAGTACACATCAACCTGCTCGAACTTTGGGCAATGGAGAAAACTCTCCTTTGGGTTGAGTCCGATCTGCAGGGACACAATGTCCTTGTCCCGACGGACAACTCGACGGTGGTAGCATACCTGAACAAGGAGCGTGGGACGAGATCTCCTACCCTTTGTTACCACGCCATGAGATTGATCACATGGTGTCGAGTGTCGAGTTGTGTTGAGATTGATCACATGGTGTAGGCGCTCTGTCAGTAGACTGGAAGGGACTGACGGCTTATGCCTTCCCTCCAATCTCGCTGCTCCCGAAAGTGGTAGAAAAGGTGGCGCGAGAGGACTGTTACGTCTTGCTTATAGCCCCTTTCTGGCCGAAACATGTTTGGTTTCGTCCGATGATAGATCTGCTAGTGGCCGGGTCGCCCCATGCTGCTACCTCCACTTCAGGACCTGCTCAGGCAGGGAGTTCACGGAAACTTCCTTCCATACGAGCACCTCAAGTTGACTGTATGGCCATTATCCGGCATCGTTGCCAGGAGAAAAGCCTTTCTCGACGAACTGCAGGCTTGGTGGCCGAGAGATTCTGAACTCCAGGCAGCTCCTATCAGGAACTATAAGCCCGCAATTATGTCAGTCCATGAAGGTTTTGAAGACGGATCCTCTGTTAATGATGGCAGAGAGATCAGTCTTCTATTGAAGGAAATGTTCAACGAGAAGCCTCCAACTAGAAAGTTCGTACCTGCCTGGGAGCTTTTAAGCTCTGTTCTCGACTATCTCAAGGGTCCGCCATTCGAGCCTATGGCGAAGGCGACCCTCAAGAATATCACTCTGAAAACCGTAATTCTCGTAGCCCTTGCCTCTGCGCAAAGGTGTGTTCTGAACTCCACACATTGTCTTTTTCGTTTACCTTTACCTTCCATTTTTGAATTCGGACTCGTCTGTACACGATGGCAGGTTATGGTGCCCCGTTCGCTGTCTGATAGGATGTCCGAAGTAAGTGGTAAAAACATTGATCAGCTCTTTTAACACATTCTGAGCCACACAGGCCAGCGGCGATAAGTACTATTGCATGCTGGATAGTTCAGGTAGTTAGAGACTCAAATACAATTATTAATGACGATCGTACCTCCGCGCACTCGACACATAATATTGCAACTTCATGGGCATACCACCAGGGGGTTGTCCGTGAAGGAGATCTGTGAGGCCGTTTCTTGGAATTCCTTGACGACATTTTCCGCCGCCTATTACATGGCTTTTGGCGGGAACCCGCTCAGGGGACAGTTCGCCCGTACGGTCTTAGCCAGAGCGTTGGGCAAACAACCAAGAAACTAGCTGAGTTGGTTTATCAGTTATTTATTTGGGGTTGAGCTTAGTCTAAGGTCACGAATTTTCTGCTTTGTAACTGTCGAATTCAGCGTTTTTCCGCTTTGTAAGTTTTGCATTTTTCTGTGATGTAATTTTCCCCAAGAAAGCTTCAAATTTACGATATAAAACCAAAATAAACACACTTTACAGAAAAACACATCATTTTAGATATCGTTTTTTAATATTTATATTGTTTTGTTCAAGACTATTTATAAATTTTGTGTTTTGGACATTTTTTTTCTTCTTTTCATAAAAATGTCGTTTTCCGCGTTTAACCCCAATTCCGCGATGCCCTTAGCTTAGTCCTTTCGGTTTTGATAAACGCGAAATTGAGATTAAGGTTACCTTGATTCGATTTTGACCTCGACATCATGAAGATATGGGTCCGATGATCTGATCTTACAAATTAATAAATACTGCACACGGTTTTGGCTTTTTACGCCTCCTCCAGGTTCTGTGCTAAACTTGGTTGATTAGTAAAATCAACATCGAACCATTCGGCAAGCAGGTTGGCAGGGGAGTCTTCCCCAGAACTATATGTTCTAGGGACTCCCCTGCCAAAGCCTGCTTACCGTGGTTCGATGTTGATCTCCAGCCGGCCCAAATCCCCACTGCAAAAAAGCAGAAGTAGTTTGGATGCTTTGAAGGTGTCCAAGGGGCAAACCACTAAATGATTCCCCCATTGAAATACATGCATTTCGGCCCTTTTTCAAGACCGTTTTTTTACCCCATGTAACAATGATGGATGTTTTAATTTTGCATGCATGTCTCAGGTATGTGTTGAATTTTATTTTAAACTTGATTTTTCTTGACCCATCTAGATCAACTTTTCCGCTACGGGCACCTAAACAGCGCCCTCACCATTTTAAACCAATAATTTCCTCACCGGTTCCGGCCACGATATCCTTCCGCAGCCTAGGCTCCCGTGCGTATTCGATTCCGACGATTTTGACCACATTAGCAATGCTGAGGTTCTATTCTACCTTTTTCATAAAAAACAGCAAGATTTAATTATATTTGCTTCCCCTGGGACGATGATCAAATTGATATAGGTACTATTTCTCTGAACCCTACACCAAACGCGCAAGGATTTAGTGTAGTGCCCCCTCCAAGTGAAATAGGTTGACGGGCTGGGCGTGACGTGGGGGCACACCACTAAATAACTCACCCATTGAAATACACGCGTTTCGGCCCATTTTCAAGACCGTATTTTTACCCCACGTAACAATGATGGAAGTTTTTATTTCGCCTGAATGTATTAGATATGTGTTGAATTTTATTTTAAACTTGATTTTTCTTGACCCATCTAGATCAACTTTTTCGCTACGGGCACCTAAACAGCGCCCTCACCATTTTAAACCAATATTTTCGCTTCCTCACCGGTTCCGACAATGATATCCTTCCGCAGCCTAGGCTCCCGTGCGTATTCGATTCCGACGATTTTTGACCACATTAGCAATGCTGAGGTTCTATTCTATCTTTTTTCATAAAAAATAAGCAAGATTTTCTTCCATTTGCTTCCCCTGGGACGATGATCAAATTGATATAGGTACTATTTCTCCGAACCCTACACCGAACGCGCAAGGATTTAGTGTAGTGCCCACGTGCTGGCGCATGACGTGCTGGCGCGTGATGTTGGGGGGTGACGTCACATCGGCAGACCCGTGTTTCCAGTCTCTGAAATATTGAAAATACTTCAGGTTTGGAGTACCCGCATCTCCGGAGAAGATGCAAATTAGTCAGATCAACACCGAACCACGGTAAGCAGGCTTCGGCAGGGGAGTCCCTAGAACATATATAGCTGGGGACTTTATGAAAGAGATTCCATGAAATGAATTTAAATTACAGTTCATTATCTTGACTTTGCGCTCTGCCCATGGTTAATTATGCCCTGTTGTGTGTACCATTTATATTTATTATTTAGCCGTCAACCTTTGGGATATGACTTGACTTGACTTACTTGACTTATGGCGGAGGATATTCCCGAACCACGATGCTTCTCCAAATCTTCCTATCCAACATAGCTGTCTTGATTTCATCTACCTGCAATCCTGTGTCACGCTTTAGTAAGTCAATGTAGAATTAGGGCTGGTCTACCACACTTTCTTGTTCCATGTTTTGGTGCCCAATGTATGGTTTGGAGACCAGCTCATTGGACCCTCTGAAACAGTGTCCTGCAAATCTTGATCTACGCTCCCTGATCTTATCCGAGACTTTGTGCATATCCGTGTACAGGTCCTTATTGGTCACATGCTGTCTCCAGTTGATGTTGAACACAGTTCTAAGCATTCTAGTGTAACATCCGTCCAGCTGTTTACTAAGCTTTGGGGTGACTGTCCATGACTCCCATCCATAGAGGAGGACTGATTCTACAGTAGCTATGAACAGCCTTTCTTTGAGCTTTCTGGATAGTGATTTGGCCTAAGTTTGCCACAAGCTCTCCATGCAGCTGCTTTGCGTGTTTTCATGTCCTTTTCAGACTGTTCATCCAGGCTCGAAGGTACTTGAAGTCCTCCACTTTATCAAGGCGCATATCTTCGCTTGTGGTGATTACAGGTACTTGCTTCTGGTTGAAGGACATGTAATTTGTCTTTGCAGCGTTCATTTTGAGCCCAACTTTACCCACCGAAGTCTCCACACTGTTAAGTAGTGATTGCGCTTGAGACACTTCTTCAGACAACAGTGCAATGTCGTCAGCAAAGTCAAGTTCAGTAACTGTGGTTGGTCCTATTCGTCTGCTGCTTCTCTTTGTAAAGCGGAATTCTAGCTCCTCTTCTTCGTCTATGGCCTCTTAGGGCGTAGTCGAGAACAATGACGAAGAGATATGGAGCCAGGGTGTCACATTGTAGTACTCCAGCCAGTATTTCAAATTCCTCTGTTTCCCCATCAGGTGATATAACCTTTGCATTGGTGTCCTTGTATATTTCTGCAATCGCATTTGTAAGCTGCTCAGGTATACCATAGGCCTTCAGAATTTGCAGCATTCGTCCCCTATGTATTGTGTCAAACGCCTTCTTGAAGTCAATAAAGGTTATGATGGCTGGCAGGTTGTTTGATCTAATTCCCTCAATAATTCTTTGGAGGGCAAGAATGTGGCCAACCGTGGTACGTCCAACTCGAAAGCCATTTTGATTAGCTCTCAGGTGGATGTCAAGCTCCAGTCTGATTCTGTTGAGTATCATCTTGTTGTATAGCTTGGCAACAATTGAGCTCAGACTTATTCCACGGTAGTTGCCTCCCAAGCTGAGATCACCTGATTTTGGTATTGGTATTATGTTGCGAATAGACCATTGGTCTGGCTTTTTCCCGTTCATCAAGGCATCGTTGCAGAAGTCCAGAATGATATTATCCAAATCACATCTTTTGAGCATTTCAGGTGTGATACCATCTAAGTGCCTTCTTAGCCTTCACATATTCCTCCAAGTCAAAGGGTCCTTTTTTATGCTGAGATTTGGTAGTACTGGGGCAATTTCCTCATCCTCATTACTTATGTGCGGTGGGGTCACATAATGCGCATGTGCCTTATTGGATCGGTGATCTAATACTTGTTTTACGTCTTCATTACATTTCATCTCTTTGGCTTTTCAAAACAAAAAAAATAGAAAAGTCCGACTGTATCATTCGTGATTCTATCTTCTCGCTACCATGACGTCGTCGGATACTGACTCGCTAGATCTAACTACACCTCGAACACCGGGAAAAGGCTTCGACTCTTCCTACCGCATCCCTAAGATACAACCAGCAGAGACGAGTATGGACACCGATAGCCAACCTACACCTGGGCAGAAAGTGTCAGAGAAATCGAAAAAAATCCATCTTTCTGATCGTGCAAAAAAGATGGTTTGGGGTGAGTTGAGCAAAATCAAACATGTCCGTACAACGGCATCTAAGGTCCATTTTCTCCGTGAAGATATGAAACATGCGAAAGCAGATAAGACCATTCTACCTATGTTTTCTATTCAAAAAAATCTCCCTCAGTTACCTGGAGGAGATTTAAGTTGGGCATTCCAAGCTGAATGGCAAAACATTTTAACAGAATGTTCGAAACAGCTGATGGATGCCACAGCTAACTATCTGCTCACAGAGAAAATGTGTGACTTAGACAAAACGGCAAAGGACATGGCTCAAAAAGCCACGCTAGATTTCAAAAGGGCTCTTCCATCAGATGAGAGAGAAGACGGACTGAGACTATTCGACGTCGTTGACAACTCTATGAAAAAACACTGCAAGAGAAGAAAGCAGAATGACAGAGGGAAAGTAACCAAGCCAACAGCAAAGACTGGAAAACACCGGTTGGATAAGAGGAGGAAGAACAACAATGATACAGCAAGCCGCCGGCTTAAAATGTAAAGCCGGACAATTAAAAAAGGCCTTTTTAAAGGCCACCTTATTTTCCAATAAGAGAGATGAGCCGTCACAATATTGCTTGGTATCAATAAAATAAAGTACATGTACTCCTTTGATACAGAGTTAATAAAATGGCAACAAACAGAAAGTTGCGTAAACAGAGTATTAAAAGGCAAACTAAAGACAAAATCAAGTCCAGAAAATGCCTTTTGAATTCCAAAACTATCAAAAAATCCCAGAAGTCCAAAAATCTGAAGGACTTGGCCAATGCGAACAAAAAGTTCGTGATAAATCTTGCAAACGAAAATTTCTCTGATGCAGAACTATCTGTACTAGGGAGAGGTTTGAAATTCATAGATATCCCAAAAGATCCAAAAGCAAAAATGCGTGATAGGGATACAGAAGCATTCATGCGTATAATGCGCATACGTTATTTAATGTTCAATAAGAAAGCAAAACGAACACACAAGTTCAAAAAAGCTTCCAATTGGCACCCTAAAGTCTACACCTTGTTTGGATCTAGAAAATTACTTAGAATCCACGAGGTTAGAGCTCTCTAAAATTAAGAATAAACACGTACACGATAACTTGACAAAACCTGAACGTCAAGCTATCAAATCATTAAGAGAAAAGAAACATTTAGTTTTCCAAAAACCGGATAAATCTCGTGGCGTGGTCGTGATCAATAAAAATGATTACATACATGAAGGTAACATTATGCTGACGGGTAACCAATACACAGTAATCGATGTCGACATGACATTTGAAACGGTGAAATTGGTTCAAAAACAGCTCAACCGCATGCTATGGGATCAAAGTATTGATGAAAAAACACACAACTATCTCTATCCACTAGAACATAAAATTTGAACACCAACTTGCTACTTTTTGCCAAAAATTCACAAAACCACCCCTGCTGGCCGGGCTTTCATTGGAAGACCTATAGTCAGTAATGTAAGTGGACCATGTGAAAAAATTGGTGAATTTATCGATTTCTTTGCCGTCCCTCTAGTACAAAAACAAAACACGTACTTGAGAGACACTAAAGATGCGATAAGAAAAATAGAGCAATTAAAACTCCCAAAACATTGTCTTTTGGTTACAATAGACTGTATTGGAATGTTCACCAATGTTCTGCAGAATGAAGTCGAAAATGAAGTTATTAAGGCTTTTTCGGATATAAACCCAGGAATGTACTTTCCTAAAATGCCACCAATCCGTCATATGGAAGCATTATTAAAATTGATTTTGCATAGAAACTGTTTCTCATTTAATGAGAAATTTGATTTGCAAACAACAGGCGTAGCTATGGGGCAAAAATGCTCTCCAGAACTATGCGATAATGTTCCATTCATTGGAAAACAAATTTATTTCCCTTAGTGATAAAATCTTCAAATGGTTCCGTTATCGTGACGACATTCTTATGTTTTGGTCAGGAGATGAAAACGAGTTATCTAATTTTATCAGTCGCATAAACTCTATTCATCCGACTCTGAAATTCACGCATGAGTGGTCAAAAACAGAAATCAATTTTCTAGACTTAACTCTATACAAGGATGTAAGATTTCATAATTTGCAGGTTCTAGATATAAAATGTTTCAGCAAATCCTGTGACACATTTCAATATCTTTCCAGAGATTCGTCTCACCCAAATTCATGTTTTCGTGGCATGATCAAAGGTGAGGCAATAAGATATATTCGAAACTCCAGTTCGGAAGATGAACTTGATTTCTTTACCTCAAAACTTCTCACAAGAGGATATAAGAAGCAAGAAGTACTATCATGCCTAGCAGACATATCATACAATAGAAGATATGCTTACTTGGAGGATGTTCCTAAAACTTCTAAGGAAATACCTCTAGTTTTCTGCACGCATCACTTCCCACAAAGAGGTAATGCAAAAATCAAAAAGGCACTTCTCAGGAACTGGCAATTTATATCAAATAATCAAAACCTGTGCAAAATCTTCCCTTGTCCCCCTATACTAGCTTTAAGACGAACCCAAAACTTAGGGGAACGACTTATCCGAGCAAAGATAACTCATAACCAAAACCATAATATATCTTTGTCTCGGACCACGCAAAATATAGAGGATGATAACTCCGAAGTCGGAATTTGCCCTATGTCTCCTACATTAAGAGATCTGATTGCTCTATTAGATGAAAACTAATTATCTAGTATTGCGTTTATCCATGAATGTTTTTTTACGAGCTTTCGTTGACACTTTAGTTGGTTTGAAACTATTTATTGCGTTATAAATATACGGACCTATTTCCAAATATAATGTTATTTAAAACTTGTAGGCCTTATATGGAACCATATAAAACCATGCCCAATCGGACATGCATATGCGTCTCATAAATACGGACCTCTTGTACATGAAATACATTACATGATAGGCCTATCTTTAAAACTATATTAAAAAGAATCATGTCTTAAATAGACTTTGTGCACCATAGTTAAAACCAATAAAAACAAACATGTTATATTTTATAACTTTTCTTCACCATGTCTTTTCCTATCTTATATAGATAGGACATCCACATGATGAAGAATTAAACATAATATAACACGCTTGGGCGCTTGATTAAATACACAACCAGTGTTTTGAATGTCAAAAAGCAGAAGACAACTCAAAATGTTCAGTCCATGTGTGTAACAAATCAGCCTAAATTGGGCAATTATTTAAAATCAAGCACAGCAAAATGTAGCTGATGAGATTAACGAAAAGATCAAATAAATTTGATCATAGTTAATCGAAACGCGTCCTACAATCATAGCTTATAAGTTATAATGAGTTTCTTAAAACTTAAAGAAACTCGTGTGTCCCTCACATTGGTTGAGTGGAATTTAATTAAAAACCACATACGGTTTCCACGCGTATGTTTTGCAAAAAGCAAAAATAATAGCAAGTTTTGCACCAAAATGTTGAATTACTATGTACTTCAATATGGTATAATAATAAGCTACCTTTTATCATGTTTCTTTATAAAGTCCAAGAGATAACTAAACGGCGGGTTGCGTAACTCTATCACCTTTTAAACGTCATAGTACAATTTATTCTTCAACTTTGGGTCTATTATTCGTGTACCCGTAATTGTTTAAAATTTGCGACTCAATTTCTTATCCGAAAAGATGATCGCACAAAAATATTTTACTAAACATAAACCCTAACAAGTTATATATCAGTTTTATCACTGGAAAGGTCTAACTGTGGAGAATTGAAATATGCAGTTGTTTTTGCTATAAGGTGTACAGTTCTTTCTTTACTGACATTTTAAAAATGTAATTTGTTTCAAAAAAATCTTCATATTTTGATCTCAAACTTTTTATCACTTCACCCTATGTCTTTTCTGATTGCATTTTTGGATTCCTTGGACAATTTCCTATTAAATTATGTATACTTTTTGGGTGTAGGATGTCAAATATTAGAAATATATTTAATTAACCAAAATTGGCGCGATATCTGGAAAATCGCTCGATGAAACGCAAATGGGCCCACTTCAAAACGCATGGCCAATTTGCTCATTTCTCTGGCATTACTGAACCGAATTACATCCGGTTTTCTTTAAAGTATAGCAAACTATTTTGCCTTTATTTTGTTGTTTGAGTTGTTCTATTCTGACACTTATTCAGAAAGTTACAATCCTCTAAAGGTGCGTTGTAATTTTTTTTGAGACACCCTGTATATGTAGAACTACCAACCATTGCCCCCAGAGCTCCGTCAGTTAGCACTAACCACAAGGTTTGGCCATGAAATGTCCAAAATAAGGGCTATTTTATAAAATCATTACAATGCCTGATATCATTCAACTGTCATTTTGTAAATGTTGTCATATTATAATAGTTTGTAAATGCCTCAAGCCCTCAAGAGGTGAAGTAGCTCCTAAAACATGATAAAACTTTTTTGCTAGGCTGAACACAATATAGTATAACCTGATACATGCAGTAACCTTAAATAATAACCCCAAACCACAACACTCTACAACTCACTCTACAACTCACTCCACAACTCACTCCACAACTCACTCCACAACTCACTCCACAATAGTTACAACACAACACTACACAACACTCTACAACTCACTCTACAACTCACTCCACAACTCACTCCACAACTCACTCCACAACTCACTCCACAACTCACTCCACAACTCACTCCACAACCCACTCCACAATAGTTACAATAGTTACAATAGTCACAACTCGCCCCACAACTCGCCTCACAACTCACTCCACAACTCGCCCCACAACTCGCCGCACAACTCGCTCCACAACTCTCCCAAGTACAACTCTCCGTCTCACAACTCACTACTTAGCCAATCCCGTTGTACATGGAGTTTTGGAGAGTTGATTGAAGTATTTGACGGTAAGTATATGTTTCACTTGAAATATTTCAGTAAAAAATACGAAGTAGTAAAAAGTAGCCAGTGTGTGTGATTCTATCAGTTGGCTTTTTGGTAAATTATATCGTCGTGTGACTGTGAAGTGTAAACTGTATAAAAAGTGTGTAAGCTTAAAAGCTTAAGTTTAGTTATAATTTTGAACTAATTTACCAAAAAAGTCAACTGATGGAATCACACATACTGATGATACTTTTTACTACTTCGTATTTTTTACTGAAATATTTCAAGTGAAACATTATACTTACCGTCAAATACTTCAATCAACTCTCAACTCTTCAAGGGAAATTTCACAAAAATCAGAGAGGACCTAGACAAATACCAAGAGTCTGTCACCGAAATTGTACTGCAAACCTCAAATGGTTGAAATATCTCTATCATTTTAACCATGTTCTTAATTATTGTCTTGGGTTTAATTTGACACCAAACGCAATTTCTAAATCACTATAGTCATTGAGATCAAGATAAGGAGTAAAAATGGTGTCTATAAATTTGACTATTATTTAGAGGTGTGCTACCTTTAGTTCGCGCATTTCATGCATCTGGACGCAGCTGGACAACAACAGCATACGCTCGCGTGAAATAGCTTGAATTTCATCCATAGCGTTTATGACAACGGTGACTTATTATAGTCCGAAATGTATTTTATGAAGCCTTTATAAAAATTGCTACCTTATTACGTAAATCAAAGTAGGCCTATATGCAACCTGTCTGGAAAGGTTTGTGATTATTTTGTCTAGATCGATTCCAAAATGACGTTGTACAGGGTGTCTAAAAAAACCCCGTGCACGTGTTTACCCAGCTTATTGACCGTGAACCTATAGAATTTGGTGTAACAATTGTATACATAGTGATAACCATAACGGTTAGCTTTCATATTCTGTTTATTTCATCTGATTTGGATTTGTCAATCTTGAGATATGACCAATTAAAGGTAGATGACCCGATCACATTTCGATTTTCAACTTAAAGTTTTCTATTCTACATGAAAGGTCATCCTTAAAAAAGTCGTGTTCCAAAGTTTGAGTTGCATAGCTCTAATGGTTCTTATTTTACACGCACAAGATGCTGTGAACTGTACCCATTGAGTAGTACACAAACTATATCGGTGGTATACCACCATTCGCGGTAATTCGACGTTATTTCATCGATTTCTCCGTAATTTATACCGATTTAGGCCGTCAAATTTCAGTATGATGATGAGAAAAATACGAGCTTTCATATGATATGAAAATCTCCGTATGTTTGAAATAATTCTGTGTTACGAAAATGTGATCGGGTCATCTACCTTTAACTAAAGCTACCTAAAGTCGACGTTGTGCCACTTTACAATTTGCAATGAATAGAAAGGGTTACTCCGGAGAGAGGGGTTGTTATCACCGGGGTTACTACCCCCTAAAAAAATCCAATCCGAAATGCAGAGTATGCTTATTTGGGTACCATGTTATAGCTAGAGGTTCCTTCTATCCATACATACTAAAACAAGTACAAACATCCCACGCATGACGTCACAGTGACGTCTTCAACATGACCGACCTCAAAATCCCGCCGTATTCGCTGGACAGTGAAATATCATAGAAATCTTCGCCAAAAAAGTTCTAAATATCGGAATTTCACCCGAATTTTTGCTTATAAGTGATGGAAATGGTGTTTCTAACATAGGCCTGTGCTAAAATATTTCAGGAACATACAATAAAAATATTTTTTCAAAATGGCGATTTAAAAAAAAATTGTAAGGTGGCAACCACCCCCCTACAATCGGACTTTGACGGCTTACCCCACCCCCCGGGTAAGGTGGCAGCCTCAATTTGTTTTCGTCAAAATGAGCGCAGGGAATGTAAAATCGATCGCCTAGACGCCCTAGGTCACTGTGTTTTGCGTTCTAGCGCAATCGGCGACCACCCTCCCTTAAGAGGACGAGGGTTTTAATGCTTATCTTAAGCATCTTTCCGTAAAAGTGGCACAACTTCGATTTTAGGTAGCTTTAGTTAATTGATCATATCTCAGGATTGACAAAACCAAATTAGAAGAAATAAACGGCATATGAAAGCTAAGTGTTTGGTCTATCAATATGTATACAATTGTTACACAAAATTCTAGAAGTTCATGGTCAATAAGTTGGGTAAACACGTGCACGGGTTTTTTTTAGACACCCTGTACAAATTCAATTTTCTTGGTTCTTACTTTCAGCCTTGAAAGATTATTGTTTAAAGAAACACCTGAAATAACTCATTAAATGACCGTGGTTTTGAGGGATCTATTTCTGATTTCATTCGTTTAATAAAAATATCATTAAGCAAGTGAGCCTTTCCAAATATCTGCTATGCAATATTCGTTTCTTTTATTCTTACCTTTTCGTACACTCTTATTCTTGATTAGTCAAATTTTCCGTGTCATTTCTTTTTGACACATGTTTGTGTTACACTGATCAATTTATTGGTCGTTATGCGTCTGAAATGAGTTGGAAAAATGTGTCACTTTTTTGACACTGAAGTGTGTCAAATAGAACAAATATCCGGGTCAAAATGATCATTTGAATCCGATTCAGATTTAACAAATAAATGCTGACGATGCCTAATAAAAACAAACAAACAAACAAACAAACAAACACACTTCAGTGTCAAAAAAGTGACACATTTCTCCGTGTTATTTTGACTAATAAGTTGTAGTGTCAGATTTGATCATTTCCGTGTCAAATTTGACTACTCTAGAATAAGAGTGTACTGTCTCTGTTTTAGAGAGGGGTGTGATTCTTATCCGTATTTTTGTAAGTAATATACTTGTTTATGATTTTTATGTTTGACAAACTACATACAATAAGAAACAATTAAAGGTATATTATGTGATCTTTTTCATGAAACGCCCTCCATCTGTGATTTTTTCCCTAGAAATATAATTATTTTGACAAATTACATTTCTAACAATGAAACTAAAATATCTTATAAGTTACAGAGCAATACGTTTCCTAATTACTTCAAAATCAGATTTTGAAATAAGTTGTCCTGATATCAGAAGTGTATTTTCTGAGTGCTTTTTCGTTCGTAAATTGAAGTCCATGGTTTTGTCACTGTTTTAACGCCGTTTAACGAACGCACCCCTACACCAGTGACTTGAACACCCCCCTACGGTTTATGATGAAAATCGAAACAAATATGTTGAACAATTCCTTAAATTTGAAGGAGTTGTCCATTATGATAAAGCAAAGTTCTGTGGTGGTTTTTTAACGGAAAATACAGTCAAAATAGATTTATGAGTGCAGGAGAATCTTTCTTGAGTGTCAAACTTCATTATAAGAGAGAAAAAAATATGTGTAAAAATTTGAAAAATATCAAATTAATATATGATTAGGATTTGACCAATAATATACAAATGACCTGTGTACCACAACTTTAAAGAAAGAACAAATATTTTAGCTTGGTCATGCATCTTTCGTCCGTCTTACATGGTCAATCTATACATACTTATTTCACCAAATATTTTAACAATATCAACAGTTGCGTTCGACTGTCAAACTCAGGATGTCTCCATCACAGCGGGCATTTGACCAATAATATAAAAATGAGATGTTTACCACAACTTTAAAAAACAAAATCTATTTTAGCTTGGTCATGCAACTTTCGTTCGTCAATCTAAATTTTACTTAATTCACCAAATATCTTACATGTCTGCTATCTACTGAAGATAGCAAAATTTAACATTGTATCAACGGATTAATTTACCGGCCGGAGGATAATTGTTTTGTTTCTGAGCATGTCTGCTATCTACTGAAGATAGCGATAAATTATATTACCTAGAGAATCTGTTTCTAAATGTTCATGCCCTATTTTCTGAAGATAACAATTTACAACATTGTATCAGAGGGAAATTGTTTTATTTGACTGCTATCTACTTTTAGTTTACTCTATTACCTCAGAGGATAATTGGTTTATATCTGAGCATGTCTGCTATCTACAGTACTGAAGGGGGGTTGGGGGGGGGGGGGGACTTGATTAAGGAAGTTTATGATTTGATTTTTTTTAATTTTGTGAGTGCTGTAATTATTGAAATATTAATCAAATGCATATAAAAGTATACATTTTTTGGAAATCAGAGAATCTAAATTTGGCGTCAATTTTGACCCAAAATGTTGATTTTTTGAGAAAATCACAAAATTCACTTTTTGGACCCCAATATTTTTGAACAAAGCTAACAAAAATAATTTGAGTAAAAAAAGCCCAAATCGCTTGATTATGATGTTAAGACACTAACTGAGGGCTTTTTTAAAAACCTAATCTAATATTTTGAGAAATTTTGACCAAAAAGTGAAAAAAGTGATAACTTTTCTTTTTTGGCTCTTTTTGTCAAAATTTCAAAAAATATTAGATTAGGTTTAAAAAACTTACAAAAACCTAAGTTAGTGCATTTTTTACTCAAAATTATTTTTGTTAGCTTCGTTCAAAATATTTGGGTCAAAAAAGTGATTTTTTTTTATGATTTTCTAAAAAAAAACACTTTTTTGTCACTAATGATGCCAAATTTGGATTCTCTGATCCATTTCCTTTCCAAAAATGTATACATTAAAAGACATTTGAGTCATAGTTCAATATTTACTACACTAACAAAATTCAAAAGAAAACTTCCTTGAGTCCCCCCTTAAGGGAGGTTCTAAACCTTTTTGGCGCCAAATTTATCAAGCACCGAAACTTTTAAACTATAAATGTGATGTATTGAAATGAGTCAGAGAATCCATTTTAGGTATCAAGTTTATTACTAAAAATAGTGATTTATACATTTTTGTCCAGACAACCTAACAAAATCATTTTTTGGTTAAAAAATCCAAAATTTCACCAAAATCATCTAAAGTCAATTATTAAGGGGGGGGGGGGGGGGGGGGGGGGTTGGCTTAATTTTTGTTGTTGTAATATTTGACCAAAAAGTACCAACAATTTGTTTTGATCTCAAAAATCACATTTTGGACACTTTTTGGTCAATATTTTCAAAACTAAACATTTGTAATCAAAACAAAAAAAATCCGATCCTAGATAATTGACTACCGATGATTTTGGTGAAATGTTGGATTATTTTACCGAAAACAGATTTTGTTAGGTTATCTGAAGAAAAAAATTGGCGCCAAAAAGTGATTTTTGGTCAAAAATGTAAAAATCACTATTTTTGGTGAAACTTGATACCAAAAATGGATTCTCCGACTCATTTCATTTCAAAAATGGCATACTTTTATGTACATTATTAGTTTAAAAGTTACAGTGCTTGATAAATTTCATAAAAGGGTTGACAACATTGTATCAGAGGTAAATTAATTGCTTTATCTGAGCATATCTGTTATCTTCTGACGATAGCAATTTACAACATCGTATCAGACCATAATTGTTTTATATCTGAGCATGTCTGCTATCTACTGAAGATAGCAATTTACAACATCGTATCAGATGATAATTGTTTTATATCTGAGCATGTCTGCTATCTACTGAAGATAGTGATTTACAACATTTTGTTTCGGAACATAATTGGTTTATATCTGAGCATATCTGCTATCTATTGAAGATGGCAATTTACAACATTGTATCAGAGGGTAATTGTTTTATTTCTAAACACAGCTGCTATCTAATGAAGATAGCAATTTACAACATTGTATTTGAGGATAATTATTTTATATCTGAGCTTGCCTGCTGTCTACTGAAGATGGTAATTTACAACATTGTATCAGAGGGTAATTGTTTAATATCTGAGCATGTCTGCTATCTACTGAAGACAGTAATTTAAAACATTGTATTAGAAGATAATTGTTTTATATCTGAGAATATCTGCTATCTACTGAAGATGGCCATTTACAACATTGTATCAGAGGGTAAATTGTTTTATCTGAGCATGTCTGCTATCTACTGAAGATAGCGTGGCGAACCGCCGGTTAGGTGGGAAACTAACCTTTGGTTACGCGAGCGAGGTTTAAAGGCATATTATGTGATCTTTTCCAAGTAGCGCCCTCTATCATTGATTTTTACTATGAAAGCAGGTTTTCTTGCAGATTTGCATTTTTGATCATAAATCATAAAGATCTTCTAAGTTACAGATCGTTACGATTCCTAATTATTTCAAAATCATGGTTTGAAAAATAGATTGTACCGAGTGGTACAATCTATTTTAGATTGTACCGAGTGGTACAATCTATTTTTCAAATTTTACTCTAAATTCACTCTTTAAACCATGATTTTGAGGTTATTAGGAATCGTATCGCTCTGTAACTTGGAATATATTTATGATTTATGATCAGAAAAGTAAATCTGCAAGAAAATCTGCTTCCAATTTTTTTTCGAGGATTGAGGGCGTCCCATGGAAAAGATCACATATTATACCTTTAAAGGCCGCGAGTAAGCGGTAAATATGTGATTTACCTATGACATGACAAAAACACTAATATTTCAACTTATGTACAAATCACCTTTAATTGGGATCAATATGCAAATCTGTTAATCACTCTAACATATCTTAGGTACGACCCTCATGCTCATATTACTCACACATAGGCGCAGGCCTACTATCAATAATATTAAAGCGAATACTTTAAGATAATCTTTATAAACTGTGACCTTGGAACTTGTGCACAGTAAATATTTCTGCCTGTGTGTAATCACAGTAGATAATTGTTATTTGGCATGTGCACACACATGAAGGCTGATTTCTCTTGTGTGTATAATCACTGTAAATAATTGCTAATTGAACTGTGTGCACACATAGGAAGGTCGATTTCTCCTGTGTGTATAATCACTGTAAATAATTGTTCATTTGGGTGTGTGCACACAGAGGAAGGTCGATTTCTCCTATGTGTATAATTACTGTAAATAATTGTTGATTGGACGGTGTGCACACAGGAAGGTCAATTTCTCCTGTGTGTATAATCACTGTAAATAATTATTGATTGGACGGCGTGCACACATGAAGGCTGATTTCTCTTGTGTGTATAATCACTGTAAATAATTGTTGATTGGACGGTGTGCACACAGGAAGGTCGATTTCTCCTGTGTGTATAATTACTGTAAATAATTGTTGATTGGAAGGTGTGCACACATGAAGGTCAATTTCTCCTGTGTGTATAATCACTGTAAATAATTATTGATTGGACGGTGTG
Organism: Ophiura sarsii; assembly: GCA_035610835.1. Classification (NCBI taxonomy): domain Eukaryota; kingdom Metazoa; phylum Echinodermata; class Ophiuroidea; order Amphilepidida; family Ophiuridae; genus Ophiura; species Ophiura sarsii. Next base: position 73,939,780 of record CM069441.1, on the reverse strand, counting down.
CACACATGAAGGCTGATTTCTCTTGTGTGTATAATCACTGTAAATAATTGTTGATTGGACGGTGTGCACACAGGAAGGTCGATTTCTCCTGTGTGTATAATTACTGTAAATAATTGTTGATTGGAAGGTGTGCACACATAGGAAGGTCGATTTCTCCTATGTGTATAATCACTGTAAATAATTGTTGATTGGACGGTGTGCACACAGGAAGGTCGATTTCTCCTGTGTGTATAATCACTGTAAATAATTGTTGATTGGAAGGTGTGCACACATAGGAAGGTCGATTTCTCCTATGTGTATAATCACTGTAAATAATTGTTGATTGGAAGGTGTGCACACAGGAAGGTCAATTTCTCCTGTGTGTATAATCACTGTAAATAATTATTGATTGGACGGTGTGCACACATGAAGGCTGATTTCTCTTGTGTGTATAATCACTGTAAATAATTGTTGATTGGACGGTGTGCACACAGGAAGGTCGATTTCTCCTGTGTGTATAATTACTGTAAATAATTGTTGATTGGAAGGTGTGCACACATAGGAAGGTCGATTTCTCCTATGTGTATAATCACTGTAAATAATTGTTGATTGGACGGTGTGCACACAGGAAGGTCGATTTCTCCTGTGTGTATAATCACTGTAAATAATTGTTGATTGGAAGGTGTGCACACATAGGAAGGTCGATTTCTCCTATGTGTATAATCACTGTAAATAATTGTTGATTGGAAGGTGTGCACACAGGAAGGTCAATTTCTCCTGTGTGTATAATCACTGTAAATAATTGTTGATTGGACGGTGTGCACACAGGAAGGTCAATTTCTCCTGTGTGTATAATCACTGTAAATAATTGTTGATTGGACGGTGTGCACAGAGGAAGGTCGATTTCTCCTGTGTGTATAATCACTGTAAATAATTGTTGATTGGACGGTGTGCACACAGGAAGGTCAATTTCTCCTGTGTGTATAATCACTGTAAATAATTATTGATTGGAAGGTCAATTTCTCCAGTGTGTATACTCACTGGTTTGTAATTATGAAGACGTAGCTATATTTATCAGCAATATCCCTTAAATTCTTCTGATAATATAATTAAAATGAATCCAGCTTTCGGCAGCTTGGTGCTAAGCATTGGTTTCCAGTTTCCAATACGATTTATTCCGTAAAATATATACTACCGGGTTCCAAATTGTCGGTTCCTTTCATCTATGCTTAGCACCAAGCTGCTCAAAATTAGATTCAATTAAAATGATTATTTGCACACTGAACATGTACATGTACATGTATAACCATGTGTACCCTCCAGTTTCTAAATGTTCATACCTATTTTCTGAAAATCGCAATTTACAACATTGTATCAGAGGGAAATTGTTTTATTTGACTGCTATCTACTTTGTTTACTCTATTACCTCATAGGATTTTTTTTATATTCGAGCATGTCTGCTATCTACCAAATACTGCGATAAAGGATCAGAAGATGGCAATTTACAACATTGTATCTGAGAGGAATTTGTTTATTATGACTGTTACCCACTTAAGATAGCAATGTATTGTATTCCCTCAGGGAATAATTCGAGGGTTGACAACCAGAATTACTTTTAAAAAGTAATTTCTGAGACAAATGAGTTTTTCTAGAAAGAGTTGTGTGTACAATGACACAGGAAGTATTGGGTAAGTTTTTTTGGTACTCGAAATCTTTCTCAAAATGACCAAAAAGCGAGTTACGTCTTTCTGGTTCTCAACCCTCAAATTATTTCGTTTTTGAGCAGTTCTGTTATCTACTGAAGATAGCAACATTATATCAGAGGGTTATTCTTTTGTTCCTGACTCCTGAGCATGTCTGCTATCTACTGAAGAAAGCGATTTACAAAATTATATCAGCGGGCGATAAATTCTATTACTAATAGAGGATCAGTTTCTAAATCTTTGTATCAGAGGGCAATTGTTTTATTTGACTGATATCTATATACCTTTTTACTCTGCACCTCAGAGGATAATAATTATTGTTTTGTGTCTGTGCTTGTCTGCTATCCACTGCAGATAGCAAATTTTAACATTGTATCAGAGGATACAGGATAATTGTTTTATATATATCTGAGCATTTCTGCTATCTACTGAAGTTGGCAATTTACAACATTGTGTCAGAGGGTAATCGTTAATATCTGATCTTAAACATTGAATAAGAGGATAATTGTTTTATATCTGATCATATCTGCTATCTACTAACGATAACAATTTACAACATTGTATCAGAGGATAATCGTTTTATATCTGAGCATGTCTGATATCTACTGAAGATGGCGATTTACAATATTGTATTAGAGGATAATTGTTTTATATCTGAGCATGTCTGCTATCTACTGAAGATAGCAATTTACAACATTGTATTAGAGTATAATTGTTTGATATCTGCGCATGTCTGCTATCTGAAGATGGCAATTTACAACATTGTATTAGAGGATAATCGTTTTATATCTGAACATGTCTGCTATCTACTAAAGATAGCAGTTTACAACACTGTATCAGAGGATAATCGTTTTATATCTGAGCATGTCTGCTATCTACTGAAGATGGCAATTTACAACATTGTGTCAGGGTAATTGTTATATCGGAGCTTGGCTGCTATCTACTGAATATAGCAATTTACAACGTTGTATCGGACGATAATGACTGCTATCAACTGAAGATAGCAATAAATTATATTACTTAGAGTATCAGTTTTTTATATATTCATCATGTCTACTATTTACCGAAGATAATAATTTACAACATTATATCAGAAGATATTATTTATCTGTTCGTTTCTGCTATCCACTGAAGATAATTTAGATCAATACATATATCATATAGGGTAATATATCATATAGGGTAATATATTGGTTTCATACAGGCATGTATACAACTGACATAAAATAGCAATTTAGGCCCTGCAATGTGGATGATTATTAAATGTGTGCATGCTTGCTATCTACTGAAGACATCTGAAGACATCAATTTGCAACATTATACATTGGCAATATGTTTTGTAAAGAAAAGTTAAACATTGATTGGATCATATATAATTGATTGATTAATGTACAGATGACGTGTTTATTGACTAGATAATTGCGACATAATTTACAGATGACGTGATTATTGACTAGATAATTGCGACATAATTTACAGATGACGAAATTCAAAATGTTCTCGGGCCCTTATCTGGCCGAGAGCCCCGCGCCGCTTATACCTGATGGTATGCCGGTGAAGCCTCCGGGTCAACCCCATTCTGCACACGGCCCAGGCCCGTAAGCAGAATTCGTTTAGGGGGAGGGGCGTTTTTTCTGGAAAAGGAACATATTGGTACCCAAAAAATCGTAAAAGGATGCCCCAATTTTTTTTCAGTCAGCAGTTAGGACATATTTGAGTCCAAACAAGCCCCCAAAAATGCTTTACACAATGGAGAAGTGGGCGTTTTCAGATTGAGGGGGGAGGGGGGGGGGGGGGGGGGGGCAGACGCCAACATTTTCCACTTTTGTTATTAAATTTAAGTCTATAGATCTTTCTCCATTTCTGTAAGATCTTTCTCCATTTCTGTAAGATGTTAAACACCTGCTTAAATTAGCTAAAAGGTATTATCAGCCTATGTCCCATTTAATTTGGTTTTAATCTTCAACACAAAAATGGTCGACAAAATGTTCCACAAAATCTTGTATTTTTAATTCGAAAACAATCGGTCGGTCGGGACCGTAGATCAGGATGGGTTTTTCGCAGCCTTAAAGGGCATTGAGCCATTGCCGAGAAAAAGGAAAGTTGGAAAAAAGGAATTATTTCAATAGTTACGTAGGAACCCCGAAGTGTATCATTTATCATGTTTACGGGAAAAGGGTTGAATGATAGCGCTAGATAGAAATTTGGTTGAAGCAATTATGTGGTTAAGTGATGTGATGCTGATAATTTTGATGTGATCTAAATTTTTATCAAAATTACCAAATAGTGAAATTTTACACGATAGACGGCGAATTAAAGTAAATGGATTCAAATGGTATTATAAAAAAACCAGGACATTGTGAGCGCATGTATCTCTCAGTGCCCCTTTACTGCAAGAATAATCATCAGTACTGTAATACTACTAGACACACTAGCGGTGTTCCTTGTAGGGGCTATAGACAGGCCCGTCAGATGGGTGGGGGGGGGGGGGGGCGACGGTTGCGAACGCCCCCCCCCCCCCCCCCCCCCCTTTGATTTTTTTTTTTTTTAAGGTAAAAATTGCGTTTTTCTTAGTTTCAAATATCAATGATAGTAAAACTACTCATAAAACATTGACTACAGTGCTTTTTGGACTGCGAAATTGTGTGTCCGTGCGAAATTTTTTGACGTGCGAAATCTTTTGACTTTTGACATGTTTTGATGAATTTACGAATCTTTGATGTATAATTAGGCCTTATATGCAAAAATATAATATAAAATATTTTTTTTCATTGACTTTTAATAATCATCAGAGCCTTCGATAAGTTAAATAACAAAATAGTATATACATATAGTTAATTTCCCTTTCGACGACACAGCGTAAAATGCATTTGAACAAACCTCAATTGACAGGTTTTTTAAGGGAAGGTTTGCACCAAAAAATGGTCCAATTGGTGATCCTTTACCATTTTGTAATTTTATTCTGCAGTGTCCCTATAATTTGTTTACTTCCCATCTTGCAAACTTAAAAATCTAAAATTTGATTTGTTTCAATTTAAAATCTTGAAAACTATTCTTGAAAAAGAGAGAAAATTGGCAGAGTTCAATTACAAATTATTATATAGAATCATCGCTACCAAAGCAAACTTATATAAATGGAATAAGGCGAACTCACCTAATTGTTTTGAGTGCAACACGTCAGATGATTATCTACATTCATTTATTGCCTGTCCTTTATCAAAACGCTTTTGGGTTCATTTTAAAAGATTTATTATTTCTAACAATATTCCATGTCCAGAGATATCGTTAAAAATCATTGTACTTGGTTATAAACCAGATAATCAAAGTGTATTGAATGTAATGCTAAATAGAATGCTTAGTTTGGCGTCGTTCACTCTGTATAGATCCAGACATATGAAGATCACTGATAATAAAAACGTTGATGCATTTAAATGGTTTCTATATGAATTAAGATGGAGAATCAGTATCTTGAGACATAGTGAAAATATGTGGTATAAGATTGGCAAAAGCCTACAAGGCACAGAGTAAATAGTAGGTTATGTTATTCTTCTTGTAAAACACATGTACATGACAGCCCATATTATATATTGCTTTGTTTGTCAACTCACCTGCGAAGATCATGTGCCGTTGATGATCATTAGCCATCTATCTTCATGCTAATGGTAATTGTTGGTACATACTGTTCGATGGTAGAGTCTTTTTTGTTGTTGTTCATATTTGTAACTTATTGATAGCAGTATGTTTTAATATATTGTTATTATCTTATATAACTATGTATAGAATATGGATGAATGAAAAATAAAATGAATGGGGAAAAAAAAATAAAAAATAAAAAATAAAAAAAAAATAAAAAAAAAATCTCAAATTCGTCGTAAAATATATTTTAGTTTTAAATTCATCTTGTCAAATAAACATCAGCAATACAAATTGAAAGCTTCAAATGTTTTTGGTCTTACATTTTGACATATTTTTATCCTCAAAATAGTAAATGTACACCATTTCTTGATGGATTTATCTGAACATTTACCAGAATTTTGAAATTGGTAAAAAGCAAACAATTCCATTTTCTTTCAATTTAGTTTGTTTTATCCTTTCTGAAGAATTGAAAGATTCTTTTCGAAAATCCATATTCTTTAAAAAAGATTATTCATTATTCATTATTTTGAATTAACAAACAAAATAGTCCAGCATCTTCAATTGCGTAGATTTACTATGTTGAATTCAATGCAATTGAGGTATTGTTTTGTATTTTCCGATTTCATTCCAACCAAAGTGTCCTTCCAATAAAAATTAAAGATTTTCTTGCATGTCTAATAGAGATTTGCTGCAAGCCTTCCCTTAAAGATAACGACTTTATGGTTTCATGCACTTTTTTCTAGTCGCATTTCAATTTGTACATGCTTCTTTTAACCAATAGGGGGGAGACCGGGCTAGTTCGCCCTAATTTCATTTGAAGTGGTGTATAGACGTCACATTGTAAAGATTAAATAAACCTATTGACATTATGTGAAATATATTATATTAAACTATCAAGTATACCAAAATGGCAATAATCCAAAGCAGTCAAGCAATAGTATATATACCAAAGTAAGAGATGTGATATGAATACTCGTTTCTGTGTGCATTAGGAGACAACGCGACAGAAGCGCATGCAGAGCAGGCATAAACAAAGCATCTCAAAGAAACAACGACTAATATCACAAAACTTGCCAATCAAAATGCAACCAAACTATACTGTCTTTATAAATAGGGATGCACACGAAACATATCAAAACTATCAAGTATACAAAAATGGTCGGCAATATCAATAGAAATCCAACAATAGTATATACCAAAGTATAAGATGTGATATGAATAGGCCCTACTCGTTTCTGGGTGCATTACACTGCAAAAACTGTGGTGTTAAATTTAACACCACGGGTGTTAAATTTAACACCAGTACGGATTCACTATAGGACCACACCACCTGGTGTTAAAATGACACCATCACTAGTGTTACAATGTTGGTGTTAAATATAACACCAATGGGTGTTACAATATGACAACACCAGTAACAATTTTATACCTTCTGGTGTTAAAACATTAAAAACTTTACACCTTCTGGTGTTAAAATATTATTTTTTTTACACCTTCTGGTGTTAAAATATTAATGTTAGATAAGTTGAAGTACTTTCACAATAAAATACTTGCAAATAACATATTTCACTGTTCAACAGTTCAAATTTATTAAAACTTGAACGTTTTTGTGAATTAATGTTCTTACTTGCCATTTAATTATGGAATGGTGCATGTTGCAGATCGAATCACTAGATCAAATGTATAAATATACAATCCAAAGTGTTAAAAAACCAATATAACCCACCCCCGTGCGCATGTGTGGAATAGTGACACCCATGGGAGTTATTCTTACACCAAGTTTAACACAAGAAATTTAACACCATGAGAAGTGTTACATCAGTTATTCCTATGGTGTTGACCTAACACCAACATTAACACCAGGAGCGTAACACCGGCTCAGTGTTGCAGTTTAACACCGGGGTTTTTGCAGTGTAGGAGACAACGCGACATCAGAAGCGCAGAAAGGCAAAAACAAAGCATAGCTCAAAGAAACGACTAATATCACAAAACTTGCCAATCAAAGTGCAACCAAACTATAGGCCTACTGTCTTTATAAATAGGGATGCACATGAAACATATCAAAATACAAGTAAACTATCAAGTATACAAAAATGGCAATATCAATAGAAATCCAACAATAGTATAGGCCTACACCAAAGTATAAGAGTCATAATATGAGTTATCTGTTTCTGGATGCATATAAGAAAACAACGTATACTTATACTTAACCTTAACTCTACTACACCACACGGCAACTGTGCGGAAAAAATGTTTTTATAACCCGGCGTGCAGGTTTTTGGGCTACAAAACGGACCCAGGCTATATAACGAGGCGAATATACTCGCCGAGTGTCGCCTGACAGCCGTGGTGTAGTGGCAGGATCTGGGCCCTGGTACTGGAGGTCCGGCGTGGTTCAAATCCCGTGGGGGGTGGGGGGGGGGGGGGGGGTTGTCGGGGTGACCTTTCTGGTGAATGTTGGGGGTAGGAAAAGAAATCTGTTGCCGTGTGGTGATCTCGAGTTAGGGTTATAGAGCAAAATGCAACCAAACAATAATGCCTTTTATGTAGGCTACATGTACTATCAAGTAGGCCTATATCAAAATGACAATAATCAATATAGCAATCAAAAGTATATGTATCAAAGTAAGAGTTGTGACGTGAATCATCTGTTTCTGGATGCATAATGAGACAACGCGACAGGAGCTCAGAGGCAAAACACCAACACAGCATGCATCCAAGTAACAAACGGAAATCTTCAAAATTAAAACTAGCCTTCCTTCGAACCGGAGTCGAACCAGTGACCTATGGATGACAATGATTGCACTACAGTCCACCGCTCTACCAACTGAGCTATCGAAGGTTGACTGTCATATTTAAACAATGTAATGGCATTAATACAGTTGGCATGAATTGTCATACTACAACAATTGTCGAAATATTTTTGAACAATAGGCTTCTTAGCTTCCCTTTTTTTATAATATTAAAAATAACAATTCATCATTTATTTTATCAAACACAATGTGTAATAGCTCATATGAACATCAATGTTACGTTAAAATAACAAAAGGTCACATTTTTTAACCTGGCTACATTTGTGTTACATTGGTCATTTTCATGAAATATACATCATTTTTCGGTTTGGGTAGAATATATCAAAATGTTTACATCTAAAGGGTATGAAACCATATATATATGGAAAGCTCACACTAGTATAAGGATTGTAAATTTGGAAACTAGAAATCAAATATACAAGGTGACCTAAACATTATACAGGGTGTAACAATTAAAATGTTATACAAAATGAATGATGATTTACTTTTTTTCTTCCACAGTCTAAATGCAGGGACTATATGGAGGCTATACATGTTTTTGTTGTATTAGAGTAACTAACCCATCCAGCGAATACAATATTAATTAGTCAGCTTATTAGGAAGTGTATATATACGGGGTGGTCAAAATACCCAATGTTAAATACTGAAAAACACCAATTTAAACAAGTTGTGAAATATATGATAATTCAGAACAAGTTTGAGTGACTATCTTTAAGTTTAACCATCACTATGTGATTATAAAGCATTGTTTCAAACAGTAATTTAATATACAGGGTGTTTAAACTGCCATGTACAGTACATGAGTATTATGTTGTCATCTCATCCACTACAGTTATTGATAACATAACTCAACCTGGAATAGTGGGCATTTTAAAGTATCATATGTGTTGCATATAAAGTAATGACAATTAATTACTTAGGCTAGTAGTACCAGCAGTTAATTGTGGTCATAGGTCTTAAAGACATTTCTGAGGCAAAAAGAAACCATCTTGAGATAATAGTGCCCCCCATCCATTCATGCAAATAGGACAATAAGACTTAGTCAGTTGTTGATTACTGTGTGTGGCAGAGCATGACATTGTATTCAATGGAATCATTTACATACTTGGGACTTCTATAATACCACACCGCTACCATTTGTCTGTTAGAACATTTTGAGTTTTAACAATTTTCCACCCATGTATTACATAGCAATCTCCTCCACTCCCTCCTCCTCCACTCCCTCAACCACCCTGACTTATTATACTTAACGAGCTGTATTAATTACAGCAAAAGTGATAGATTTTCTCTCTCTTCAGATTATTAAAGGGTATTAAATTGTCTTTAAGATAAGCCCAAACACAAGTCAATTTGATAGAGGGTTATTCGAATACAATAGCCTAAAGACAAAAAATCCTCCAAAATGTAACAAAACCACCTTTTTGTGGTGCCGAGGTTAAAAAACGTGACCAAAAGTAAAAACACATGTGAGCTATCTTCAAAGTAACCAAAAGTAAAAGTAGCCTTCCTTCGAACTGGAGTCGAACAGTGACCTATGGATGACAATGATTGCACTACTACAGTCCACCGCTCTACCAACTGAGCTATCGAAGGTTGGTGATCATATTTGAACAATATAGGCCTAATGGCATTAATAATACAGTCGGCATGAATTTTCACACTAATAGTCGAAATATATTTGAACAAGAGGCTTCTTCTTTTCTTCTTCCTTTTCATAATATTATAAATAACAAGTCCTCATTTCTTTTATCAAACACAATGTGTAATAGCTCATTATTTATATCAATGTTACGTTAAAATAACAAAAGTAAAAACACATGTGAGCTATCTTCAAAGTCACCTAAGGTAAAAGTAGCCTTCCTTCGAACCGGAGTCGAACCATTGACCTATGGATGACAATGATTGCACTACAATCCACCGCTCTACCAACTGAGCTATCTCAGGTTGACTGTCATATTCGAACAATGTAATGGCATTAATACTGTCACATACCGCCCAAATATATATAAATTCATGAGATATCCAGCATCATTTCGGAGCACCAGCCGGGAATTGAACCTGGGACCTTCCGCTTAAATATATATTTTATCCAACACAATCAATGTACATTAAAATAACAAAAGTAAAAACAAATGGGCAGAGCTATCTTCAAAGTCACCAAAAGTAAAAGTAGCCTTCCTTCGAACCGGAGTCGAACCAGTGACCTATGGATGACAATGATTGCACTACAGTCCACCGCTCTACCAACTGAGCTATCGAAGGTTGGCTGTCATGTTTGAACCATATAATGGCATCAATACAGTGGCATGAATGTTTATACTAATTAATAGTCGAAATAATTTTTGACAGGAGGCTTTTTTTCTTTTTTTTTATAATATAGAAAATACCAGGTCCTCATTTCTTTTATCAAAAATAATGTATACTATGAAGCTCATACATTATATTTACATCACTGTTACTTTGAAATAACAAACGGAAACAATGTTTTAGCTATCTTTAATGTCACCAAAAGTAAAAGTAGCCTTCCTTCGAACCGGAGTCGAACCAGATGACAATGATTGCACTACGTAACAGTCCACCGCTCTACCAACTGAGCTATCGAAGGTTGACTGTCATGTTTGAACAATATATTGGCATTAATATACCGGAGTCGAACCAGTGACCTATGGGTGACAATGTGTGCACTACAGTCCATAACTCTACCAACTGAGCTCTCGAAGGTTGACTGTCATATTTGAAAAATGTAATGGCGTTCATACTGTTGGCGCAAATTTTCATAATAATCTGGAAATATTTGTATCAGTCCTTATTTCTTCTATCAATCCAGCTCTTTTATTTACATCAGTAACGTTGAAATGACAATCGGAAAATCTTTTTAGCTATCTTCAAAGTCACCAAAGGTAAGAGTAGCCTTCATTCGAAACGGAGTCAAACTAATGTACGGTCAATCGCTCTATCCAACAATATTATAAGCTATCGAAAAATACCAAGTCCTCATTTCTTGTATCAAAAAACATGTATAATAGCTCATATATTTACATCAATGTTACGTTGAAATAACAAACGGAAACATTTTTTTAGCTACTTCAAAGTTAACGGGTTAAAGTAGCCTTCCTTTAAACCGGAGTCGAACCAGTGACCTATGGATGACAATGATTGCACTACAGTCCACCGCTCTAATACTAACTGAGCTATCGAAGGTTGGCTGTCATGTTTGAACAATATATAATGGCATCAAAACAGTGGCATGAATGTTTATACTAATTAATAGTCGAAATAATTTTTAACAGGAGGCTTTTTTTCTTATGATATAGAAAATACCAGGTCCTCACTTCTTTTATCAAAAATAATGTATTCTATGAAGCTTATACATTATATTTACATACATGTACATCAATGTTACTTCGAAATAACAAACGGAAACAATGTTTTAGCTATCTTTAATGTCACCAAAGGTAAAAGTAGCCTCCCTCCGAACCGGAGTCGAACCAGATGACAATGATTGCACTACAGTCCACCGCTCTACCAACTAAGCTATCCATGGTTGACTGTCATGTTTGAACAATATATTGGCATAAATATACCGGAGTCGAATCAGTGACCTATGGGTGACAATGTGTGCACTACAGTCCACCGCTCTACCAACTGAGCTATCGAAGGTTGACTGTCATGTTTGAACAGCATTGTTTTTAAATTTTGATATTATGAATGGCACCATTGAAGTGTTAGCTATTCGAATTTGACCTATTATTTATGTCCAGAGTTCAGCAAACACCAGAATTTTACTTGAATTCAAAAATGCATGTAAGTAGATTCTAAAACACTGAAGCGCGCTAAATTATCCATTTAGCGAACTTGGTAAAAAATCTTAAAACCCGACATCGTTTAATGGGGCCTACAGAGATTTGTTGTTGGTTTAAGTTGTAATTGTTGTTTGTTGTTGCTGTTGTTGTTGTTGTTGTTGTTGTTGTTGTTGTTGTTGTTGTTGTTGTTGTTGTTGTTGTTACACTGTTAAAACACTGTTTAAAAATATGTTGTTTAAATTGTTTAGCCAACAGGTTTTAAATTTTAAACAACTTTGGTTAACTAAACTTTGATTTTCATAAATTTAACCAATAGTTGTTTAAAATTTAACCAACCAATAGTTAACCAACCAATAGTTGTTTAAAATTTAACCAACCAAAATTTTTAATTTGTGCAAAAATATGTTAAACAACTGTTGAGCGATTCACCGGTTAACTAACAGTTATTTAAAAGAGCATGTTTTAATGAGTAATTTCTTAACAAATTGTTTAAAACATGTTCTTTTAAACAACTGTTAGTTAACCGGTTAATCGATCAACAGTTGTTGAACTTCTTTTTGCACAATGTTGGTTAAATTTTAAACAATTATTGGTTAAATTTATGAAAATCAAAGTATATTTTACCAATGTTGTTTAAAATTTAAGCAACGTTGGGTGATTTATTTTTAAAAACATATTTGTATCAATTTAACCAAAATATAAGAAAATAATTAAGTCTATACAAATGCTGAAGTCGCAACATTATTTTAAAACAATATTTTGAAGATAGAGAAAAGAGTTTAATTCATTATTTAGAGCAAAGAACATCACAGGTACTTTGGTGCGAGCTCTATTATCCGCGTTCGAATTTCTAACAATGCCAACAGGTGCGTGGTGCTTGCCGCGCGCTCGGCGCGAACCAACATGTGCATGTACATGTACGTATCCCTATATAAAAGCAATCACTGTCTGGATAATAAGTGGCGCTAAATTCAAAAGTAACGTGGAGAATAATATTTTGAATTCAGTCCCAGCCAACAATTAGCCGGTTATCATGGAAGTGACTCGTAGGCTACTTCCGTGCGTATCGCTTATATTGATATTAAATTTAAATAAAGTTGTCAATTTTTTATTTTTATTTTTTTAAATCAAGAACAAAAAATCAGTAGGCCTATCGGTGCAGTCGGGCCCCAATTAGTATAGGGCGTGCTATGATGTTTTGAACTCTGGGGGGGGGGGGGGGGGGGGGGGTAGGGGTTCGAGTGGATAGAAATAATATAAAAAGAAATTGTATACATAGTCATCGTTCACATTTGAAATTAGAGGTCCAAGTTCAAAAATGTATTTTTGTATTAAAAAGTACTGATTTTAGTCAAGTTCGAGCGATTTGAACGCTTAACACTTTGCACGTGGCGGCTATTATTATTAATATACACAAAACAGATTATTCAGAAACCTTTCACAATTTTCAAAGTCTATCTCACAGATTACTGACCCAATACTAGGCATGTTTGTACTTATGTCAATGCATTTCTCACGATGATTCCAAATGGTAATGAAATTCCATACTTTTGACTTTTTAAAAACATTTTGTGAAATTTTTGAATGTCGTCTGCAGCTGCCTGCCGCGTGGAAAGTGTTAACCACGCTTGTCTGCCGCGTGGAAAGTGTTAAGAATAGCATTGTTTTTAAATTTTGATATTATGAATGGCACCCTTGAAGTGTTAGCTATTTCAATTTGAACTCAGATTTATGTTCAGAGTTAAGAAAACACCACTGTGACCATTTTATTTGAATTCAAAAATCCATGTCAGGAGATTCTGAGACAACGAAGCGCGCTAAATTATCCATTTAGCGAACTTATAGTAGAGTCATTATCTTGGATTCCGTGACCATTTTCTTCCTACCTTAGTTTCTTAGTGAATTTGTCAACTAGAACCATTTTAAGAGAAAATGAGATCCCATGCACCTCTCAAAAGTGACGGGAATGTTCTTTTATAGCGCAAATTCCAAAATGGCCGCCATACAGGGGCCCAAAAATTCAAATGGCTTTAATTAAGCTAAAAAGCACACCAAAGTGTTCGGCTGAGCACAAGGATTCCGAAAAAGTATAGTTTGCCATCGGGTAAAACGTAAAAAGGTCGTTGACCTTTGCATATGGGGTCAAAATTTAAACTTGCTCCGATTTTGAAAAACAATATCTCATATTGTTCGTATGATCACAAGGATTCCAGAAATAGTTGTTTTCTTACCACCAGGAATATTTTGTGAAGGTCAAAAGGTCAAGGTACACTGACCTATATAGAATCTGACCTTTTGACCCCTTTATGAGGTACAACAGACACTCTAGGTGGTATAAACTATCATTTCCGGAATCCTTGCAATCAGACGAACAATTTGAGATATTGTTTTTCAAAATCGGAGCAAGTTTAAATTTTGACCCCATATGCAAAGGTCAACGACCTTTTTACGTTTTACCCGATAACTCGTTAACCAAACATCAGAAGTAGGGCAAACTATACTTTTTCGGAATCCTTGTGCTCAGCCGAACAATTTGGTGTGCTTTTTAGCTTAATTAAAGCCATTTGAATTTTTGGGCCCCTGTATGGCGGCCATTTTGGAATTTGCGCTATAAAAGAACATTCCCGTCACTTTTGAGAGGTGCATGGGAGCTCATTTTCTCTTAAAATGGTTCTAGTTGACAAATTCACTAAGAAACTAAGGTAGGGAGAAAATGGTCACGGAATCCAAGATAATGACTCTACTATTAGTAAAAAATCTCAAAACCCGACATTGCTAAATGGATCATACAGAGCTTAATATGCAAGCAATTGTCTCCACATTTCGTGATATGATTCAAGACAAAATTGCACATTTGCTGATACAAAAAGAAAGTGTATACATAGTCATCGTTTCTTTGAAATTAGAGGTCAAAGTTCAAAAATGTATTTTTTTATTAAAAAAGAACTGATTTTAGCCAAGTTCGAGCGATTTGAACGCTTAAGGATAGCATTGTTTTTAAAATTTGATATTATGAATGGCACCATTGAAGTGTTAGCTATTCGAATTTGACCTATTATTTATGTCCAGAGTTCAGCAAACACCAGAATTTCACTTGAATTCAAAAATTCATGGAAGTAGATTCTAAAACACTGAAGCGCGCTAAATTATCCATTTAGCGAACTTGGTAAAAAATCTTAAAACCCGACATCGTTTAATGGGGCCTACAGAGATTTGTTGTTGGTTTTAAGTTGTAATTGTTGTTGTTTGTTGTTGTTGTTGTTGTTGTTGTTGTTGTTGTTGTTGTTGTTGTTGTTGTTGTTGTTGTTGTTGTTGTTACACTGTTAAAACACTGTTTAAAATATGTTGTTTAAAATTGTTTAGCCAACAGGTTTTAAATTTTAAACAACTTTGGTTAACTTAACTTTGATTTTCATAAATTTAACCAATAGTTGTTTAAAATTTAACCAACCAATAGTTAACCAACCAATAGTTGTTTAAAATTTAACCAACCAAAAAATTTAATTTGTGCAAAAATAATGTTAAACAACTGTTGAGCGATTCACCGGTTAACTAACAGTTATTTAAAAGAGCATGTTTTAATGAGTAATTTCTTAACAAATTGTTTAAAACATGTTCATTTAAACAACTGTTAGTTAACCGGTTAATCGATCAACAGTTGTTGAACTTCTTTTTGTACAATGTTGGTTAAATTTTAAACAATTATTGGTTAAATTTATGAAAATCAAAGTATATTTTACCAATGTTGTTTAAAATTTAAGCAACGTTGGGTGATTTTTTTTTTTAAAACATATTTTTATCAATTTAACCAAAATATAAGAAAATAATTAAGTCTATAAAAATGCTGAAGTCGCAACATTATTTTAAAACAATATTTTGAAGATAGTGAAAAGAGTTTAATTCATTATTTACAGCAAAGAACATCACAGGTACTTTGGTGCGAGCTCTATTATCCGCGTTCGAATTTCTAACAATGCCAACAGGTGCGTGGTGCTTGCCGCGCGCTCGGCGCGAGCCAACATGTGCATGTACATGTACGTATCCCTATATAAAACAGCAATCACGGTATGGATAATAAGTGGCGCTAAATTCAAAAGTAACGTGGAGAATAATATTTTGAATTCAGTCCCAGCCAACAATTAGCCGGTTATCATGGAAGTGTCTCGTAGGCTACTTCCGTGCGTATCGCTTATATTGATATTAAATTTAAATAAAGTTGTCAATTTTTTTTAATTTTTTAATTTTAAATCAAGAAGAAAACAAATCAGTAGGCCTATCGGTGCAGTCGGGCCCCAATTAGTATAGGGCGTGCTATGATGTTTTGAACTCGGGGGGGGGGGGGGGGGGGGGGTAGGGGTTCGAGTGGATAGAAATAATATAAAAAGAAATTGTATACATAGGCATCGTTCACATTTGAAATTAGAGGTCCAAGTTCAAAAATGTATTTTTGTATTAAAAAGTACTGATTTTAGTCAAGTTCGAGCGATTTGAACGCTTAACACTTTGCACGCGGCGGCTATTATTATTAATATACACAAAACAGATTATTCAGAAACCTTTCACAATTTTCAAAGTCTATTTCACAGATTACTGACCCAATACTAGGCATGTTTGTACTTATGTCAATGCATTTCTCACGATGATTCCAAATGGTAATGAAATTCCATACTTTTGACTTTTTTAAAACATTTTGTGAAATTTTTGAATGTCGTCTGCAGCTGCCTGCCGCGTGGAAAGTGTTAACTACGCTTGTCTGCCGCGTGGAAAGTGTTAAGAATAGCATTGTTTTTAAAATTTGATATTATGAATGGCACCCTTGAAGTGTTAGCTATTTTACAATGTTGGTTAAATTTTAAACAATTATTGGTTAAATTTATGAAAATCAAAGTATATTTTACCAATGTTGTTTAAAATTTAAGCAACGTTGGGCGGTTTTTTTTTTAAAAACATATTTTTATCAATTTAACCAAAATATAAGAAAATAATTAAGTCTATAAAAATGCTGAAGTCGCATCATTATTTTAAAACAATATTTTGAAGATAGTGAAAAGAGTTTAATTCATTATTTACAGCAAAGAACATCACAGGTACTTTGGTGCGAGCTCTATTATCCGCGTTCGAATTTCTAACAATGCCAACAGGTGCGTGGTGCTTGCCGCGCGCTCGGCGCGAGCCAACATGTGCATGTACATGTACGTATCCCTATATAAACAGCAATCACGGTATGGATAATAAGTGGCGCTAAATTCAAAAGTAACGTGGAGAATAATATTTTGAATTCAGTCCCAGCCAACAATTAGCCGGTTATCATGGAAGTGTCTCGTAGGCTACTTCCGTGCGTATCGCTTATATTGATATTAAATTTAAATAAAGTTGCCAATTTAAAAAAAAATCAAGAAAAAAAAAATCAAGAAGAAAAGAAATCAGTAGGCCTATCGGTGCAGTCGGGCCCCAATTAGTATAGGGCGTGCTATGATGTTTTGAACTCGGGGGGGGGGGGGGGGGGGGGGTAGGGGTTCGAGTGGATAGAAATAATATAAAAAGAAATTGTATACATAGGCATCGTTCACATTTGAAATTAGAGGTCCAAGTTCAAAAATGTATTTTTGTATTAAAAAGTACTGATTTTAGTCAAGTTCGAGCGATTTGAACGCTTAACACTTTGCACGCGGCGGCTATTATTATTAATATACACAAAACAGATTATTCAGAAACCTTTCACAATTTTCAAAGTCTATCTCACAGATTACTGACCCAATACTAGGCATGTTTGTACTTATGTCAATGCATTTCTCACGATGATTCCAAATGGTAATGAAATTCCATACTTTTGACTTTTTTAAAACATTTTGTGAAATTTTTGAATGTCGTCTGCAGCTGCCTGCCGCGTGGAAAGTGTTAACTACGCTTGTCTGCCGCGTGGAAAGTGTTAAGAATAGCATTGTTTTTAAAATTTGATATTATGAATGGCACCCTTGAAGTGTTAGCTATTTTACAATGTTGGTTACATTTTAAACAATTATTGGTTAAATTTATGAAAATCAAAGTATATTTTACCAATGTTGTTTAAAATTTAAGCAACGTTGGGCGGTTTTTTTTTTAAAACATATTTTTATCAATTTAACCAAAATATAAGAAAATAATTAAGTCTATAAAAATGCTGAAGTCGCATCATTATTTTAAAACAATATTTTGAAGATAGTGAAAAGAGTTTAATTCATTATTTACAGCAAAGAACATCACAGGTACTTTGGTGCGAGCTCTATTATCCGCGTTCGAATTTCTAACAATGCCAACAGGTGCGTGGTGCTTGCCGCGCGCTCGGCGCGAGCCAACATGTGCATGTACATGTACGTATCCCTATATAAAACAGCAATCACGGTATGGATAATAAGTGGCGCTAAATTCAAAAGTAACGTGGAGAATAATATTTTGAATTCAGTCCCAGCCAACAATTAGCCGGTTATCATGGAAGTGTCTCGTAGGCTACTTCCGTGCGTATCGCTTATATTGATATTAAATTTAAATAAAGTTGCCAATTTAAAAAAAAATCAAGAAAAAATCAAGAAGAAAAAAATCAGTAGGCCTATCGGTGCAGTCGGGCCCCAATTAGTATAGGGCGTGCTATGATGTTTTGAACTCGGGGGGGGGGGGGGGGGGGGGGGTTCGAGTGGATAGAAATAATATAAAAAGAAATTGTATACATAGTCATCGTTCACATTTGAAATTAGAGGTCCAAGTTCAAAAATGTATTTTTGTATTAAAAAGTACTGATTTTAGTCAAGTTGTTGCGATTTGAACGCTTAACACTTTGCACGCGGCGGCTATTATTATTAATACTAGCGGGCACCAGCGCTTCGCGCTGGACCCGCTAGAAGATTTCACGGGGAATAAGTAAACAAAGCGTAAGAAAATTTGATACAATAATATCAAGAACATGTCTTATACATGTATACATAATCCAGACGGGGCCCTAAATAATCCGAATATCGCAGGTGCTTTTGATAATCCAGGTTATACATATACATTGCCTTAATCTAGGTAGGCCTACGTTTGTGTTTCCAGATACCTATGTAGGCCTCCCATGAGACCTGAAATGCAGGTACCCGTTGTCCCATTATATCCAGGGACCCCAAAGGCCTAAGCCCTACCCCCTAATCCAGTTACCCCAGGTGCCCTTAATAATGCACTGGATACCACATAATCAAGGTAGGCCCACTGCAGTGTGCCGTTATCTCGAGATACCCAGGTGCCCTTACTTTATCATAGTCAAGTAAATTAAACGCGGGTGCCGAAGATAGCGGACAGTAAAAGTCATATCACAATAGGCAGAGGTCAGTAATATCAAAGCGTTATAAATGTTTATATAAATATCAATCAAGAGTATGTCCTTAAATAATTCAGGTACTAAGGTGCTCTTGATATAATGTAAGTAACATGGTGCCCTTAATACACCATGAGCCTAGGCCCAATGTGCTCTTAAATAACACAGATACCCAAGATCTTAATCCGAGTAGGCCTACTCCATCAACGTGTTCTTAATACCCCCACTCCTGTCAGCGCATGTCTCTACCTATTTTGTACCCCAAATAATAAAAAGTTGAATTTTAATGTCAAAATTGAAAGTTACTTAAAATTAGCTTTTAAATGTCCCCCCCCCCCCCCGATTCTTTTATTGCCCTGCCACCCCGTTTTCCTCCTTTAAAGGTATATAATGTGATCTTTCCATGGAACGCCCTCAACATCGAAAAAAAATTGAAAGCAGATTTTCTTGCAGATTTACATTTCTGATCATAAATCGTACATACATTCCAAGTTACAGGGCGATACGATTCTTAATTACTTCAAAATCATGGTTTTAGAGTGAAAATAAACTGTCGGATATCCGACAACTTATTTGATTCTAGTCTAAATTCACTCTAAAATCATGATTTTGAGGTAATTAGGAATCGTATCGCTCTGTAACTTGGAATATATGTACGATTTATGATCAGAAATGTAACTTATCTGCAAGAAAATCTACTTTCTAAAAAAATCACGAATAGAGGGCGCTCTCTGGAAAAGATCACATAATATGCTTTTAACATATGGTGCTGGTGCAAGTGTCGCCACTGCCCATATGCACATACTGTATCCAGGTAATTCAGTAGGCCTACGTTCTGAGCGTTATAGTTTTATAGTCGGTCGTTTAGTGTTATGGTTGGCGGAGTCTATCATCAAGATCACTTGTACCATTCCACGCTTGTACTTGAGCACAATGTGTGCCATCCGGGTTTTGTTTGGCCTATTTACATTAAATACATTATTCCTCCAATAGGCATGTGGGGCCTTAACGTATAGTATATGTAGTCCCTTTATAATGTTTGCTGTGTTCTATAAAGCCTCCCGAGATACCACCTGAGTGTACACCCTTAAAATCCAGTTATCACAGGTGGCCCACCTGCGCATAGTATATCCAGGTAATTTGAGACTCGTTTTATAGTGAACCCCGTAATCCAGATACCACGGATGCCCTGAATAATCCAGACACTCTATAATAATCATGATAATGTACCACACGTTCCGTTTATCCAGATGCCACGTGCCCTTATATCCAGATTATCAAGTAAGGGAAGTGCGGAGAGGAGGAGGTGGCTTTAGGGTACACTATTAGAAAAAGGGTGCTTCAGAGGGGTCTTGGCTGTCCCGTATAATGGTTTAAAGGTTCTTTGATTTTAAAGGCCCCAAAAGGTAAAGGTTCTGTAGAGAACCTTTAGAGGTTCGAAAGACCAATGTTTGCCCATATTTTGCCTATTTTGAACCTTTAAATGGTTATTTTTGGAACCTTTTAAGGTGATATAAAGGGTTCCATACGGGACAGCCAAGAACCCCTGAAGCCTGAAGCCTGAAGCATCTTTTTTCTAAGAGTGTACGGACTGCCTGTTTTCACTCTGCTCCGTTACAATGTGCACGGTTTGCGCCACAAACGCGTACATTTTTGTCTGCGTCATTACGTGTGCGCCGAACCGCGTGCGCCACTGTTAAACGCGGCCGCGCAGCACAACATAGAAACGGTTGACATGGTACTGCCAGTTTCTTTATAGACCATATTCACGCGGCAGCCATTTTCTAAAATTTGCCACCCAAGCCTCGTTCTCGTTACGTATCACTGCGTCTGCGTGACTTGCGTGAGGATGCGTACGCCGCGCGCTTTGGTACCACGCGTCTCGCGCAGTTCTATTGTGTAGCGCGAGGCGCAGATAGACCAAACGGGAACGAGGCTTGGGTGGCATATTTTGGAAAATGGCTGCCGCGTGAATAGGGTCTATTGTTGAATGTTTCGAATGTTGGTATCGGTTGGTATCGGTTGGTATCGGTTGGTATCGTCATGTTTCTCTAGTTTCTTTATTATCATGGCGGATAATATTATCATTGCAGATAATATTACGGATACTAAGTTGAAGTCTAAAAAATCAAAAAGTCAGGCTAAATATTATGCTGTTGCAGCTGGCAGAAAAGTCGGAGTTTTTACTCGATGGTCGGATGCCCAAGCGAGCACCAATAAATTTCATGGTGCATGTCACAAGGCGTTTGAATCTCGCAAATATGCTGAGGACTTCCTACTATATCATTCAACGGATGTAAGGATCGATCAAGTTAGTGACAATGATTTGGTTAACACGAATTCTCCATCCAAAGTTGACCTGCCAACGAAAGTATGTGACACTTCTATTAGCGGGCAGGCTAGCAACATCGGACCTACTTCATCCATCTCATCGACTGTTGTAGACCTTCAGCAAAAAACAGATAACAACTGCTGCAGTGTGTGTAAAAATGCAGCCCATAAATACATGGTCCGTTGCAGTAGTTGCTCGTCAAAATTACATTATGAATGTACAAACCTGCCAGCTTATCATCTGACAATTTTGCGTCACTCCAATAGGAGATTTACATGCAGTAATTGTCATACACCGGATCGAGATATATTGGAACATTTGCTATCAGTCTCTCACGAGAAGTCACGACAAGAAGCTTCAATCGCATGTCAAACTGACGTTGCTGTCGCTTCAGTATCATCTCAGGACATGGACATACCTAAAACGGATACAACGTCAATCGCTTGTAGGCCTACACCAATTGATAAACCATATGTCACTTCAACTTCATGTCAAACAGAAAAAATGACAGACAACGCACCGCATCAGGAGAAGAGTCATACGTGTCTTGAAGCAATCAGACTATTAGAACAGTCAGTGATAGAAAGGTTATGCGGGGTCACTAAAGAGAATTATGACCTCAAATCGAACTTTCTCACGAAGGAAGTAGAACAATTGGCCAAAACAAATGAAACCTTGATGAAAGAAAATCAAGAACTCAAATGTCAGTTAAACAACGAGGAGAAACAGCGGGAGAAACAGCCGGTTCACCAATTGCGTATGGACATTGAAAGAGCCATAAAAATCAGACAGCAAGACTGTCACTCTGATATGGCAAAACTGCGCGAAGGCCTGGATTTATGTAAGGCGAAATGTGAACATTACAACTCCACCATTCAACTAAAAGAGCGTCAGTTAACAACTTCACAAAATCAACTTGCGGCTGCTAACCAACAACTCCTCTCCACCAAAGACGAACTGTACGAAGCCAAACGTACACAGATAGCTGTCGACACGTCCAGCTTCACGACAGTTGGAAAGATTTCTTCAACGACAAAGACAAACTTGCCGGTAACATTGATGGCACCTCGACCTCGACCAACACCGGCGGCATCTGCACCTCGACCAACACCGGCGGCATCTGCACCTCGACCAACATCAAGTCCATCTAGTAAACCCGGTAAGCAATCTTATGCCTCTGTCGTTCGAAAGAATCCTGACAACAACCGTGAAACCAGAGCCAGCTACTCTGCCAGTCGTGGAGCTAGATCTCGCGAAACTCCTGTTTCAGATGATCATAACAATCGTCGGCCACACACTTACAATGGTCGCCGATTTCGCGATACAACGGAGGATCGCCAGCCGCAAACAGAAAATACGAAACCCTCGGTTGTTATCATTGGTAACTCACATCTGTCCCCGGTGGATGCTCGTCGGTTATTGCCCCAGGCAACCGTCCAGATGCTAAAGGCCTTCACTATAAACGAAGCTGCCTCACAGCTTGAGCAACTAACTGGCGTCCCCGACTGCATAGTTATCCATGAAATAACGAATGATATAAGAAACAGTCAAAATCCACATGAATGTGCAAACCATCTCCGAGGAGTTATCGAACAGTATGCTGAGATATACACTCGCACCAAGTTTGTTATATCACTTGGATTGCCACGACTTGACAACACCAACCTCAACACTATGACGGAGATTGTTAATGCACTCCTCAAAGGTAATATTTCTATGTCTGCTAATAATATCTCCTTTTGTGACCACAGTAACTTCTTAAAGAACGGTACACCTCATCATCATCTGCTGGCTTCAGATGGATACCATCTGTCCGATGAGGGTACACGGGTATTCGCAAGTAATCTAAGGTGTAAGATCGAAGTGATAATGAATCTTCGTTCTTCTAGAATTAATTATTCAAGATAATCTGTATTGTTACTCTGTTAGTTAACTATACACAAAGAATTAAGTTAAGCACCCCCTAATATATGTATACATTGGCATATATTCTAAGGTATGTGAGATCAAATAATAATGATTGGTATGACATTAGCAATTATCCATTGATGAAATGCAGATGAGTGCACTCATCTGTGACGCCCATCGCTCGTGTTATCATCCACGTGGTCGTAGGTCGTAGGGTTGAGTCAGTGATCCGATCACGTGGGTCCTACACACGTTATTGACGCAAAGATCGCTAGAGGTCTTCTCAGAACAATGACTGTACGTTAGAAAACATAAACGTCATCCACACTGTCCGTGATGGACCTATAGCTCCATACTTAAATTGAGGTGAAAATATGCCTAAAATTCCCAAAAAATGTCACCTTAAATTATTCAGAATAAAATATTGAAAACGGCATGATTGTTATGTTTTTATGTGACCATAATATCACTTCTCCAGAAAATATAGCAATATCATGGGTATACTACACTGTTTTGACGACAACAAACTTGTAATGTGCGAGGTTGTAAAAAAACGGGGGGGGGGGTGCTTAACTTAATTCTTTGTGTATATATTAATCAATGGCTTATTCAAAATCTTCTCTAAGAATCGGTGCTTGGAATATCGACAGCCTCTTTTCAAAGATTGCCAATGTTCGTACCTCCAAACTGGAATCGATTCCAGTACATAACATGTTAACTAAGCTAGATATATTTTGCCTGACAGAAACTCACTGTGAGACCTCTGATATTATTCACTTGGATGGATATCATATCGTCCAAAATCATAGACCACGATCCAAAAAATCACCCCATGCATATGGAGGATTAGCAGTAGGTATCCGTCTTAATTTAATTAAGGGGGTTACATTTTTTAAACCTACACATTCTGAGTATATCTGGTTTAAGTTGTGTAAAAGATTTTTTGGTCTTCACAATGATATTTATATTTGTAATGTCTATATAAGTCCTGCAAACACTGGTTATAGCCAACGCAGAGATGATATTTTTTCATTAGTTGAAAAAGATATCACTAAATACTCTTCAAATGGTAGTTGTATTTTAATGGGGGATTTCAACGCAAGAACTGGTTTAGAACCAGATTTCATTTTGAATGATACAAGCAAATATATAGATGTGCACGATGATTACATAGTTGATGCTCCTCTTCTCAGAAGGAATTTAGATTTCAAAGCCCCTAACGCTCATGGCAAATTACTTCTGGAGATGTGTATAGGTAATCGTTTACGGATAATCAATGGACGTAAACTTGGTGACCTATGTGGTAACTTTACGTGTTTCAACCATAGGGGAACTCCAAGTTTGATTGATTATATGCTCTGTGATTGCGATTTATTTAATGATATTGAGTTCTTTAAGGTTCATAATTTAGTACCATTCTCCATTCACTGTATGATATCGTGTATATTACAAACAAGCTGGTGTAAATATGATGTAAATAATGTAATTTCAAATGACTCACAATTGAATGACATGCCTAATCAATTCTCTTGGTCTGATAATAGTTCAGAGTCATGGAAATTGGCGATTACCCGTGATAACATTAAGTCTGATATTAAATCATTCCTCTCCCATGCCGAGGAATCTGACGTTTCTGCCGATATCTGTCTTGATAAATTTTATAACATGATGGATACTATTTGTAAAACAGCAGGTTTAAAAAAGAAAAAGGTGAATCTTCATCGTCGCCGTAAACCAGCCAAGAAAAAGTGGTATGACGTTGACTGTAGAATCCTATATCGTCAACTTAAATCCTTATCTAGATGTATAAGACAGCAGCCTCATAATATATCATTAGTTCACGTTTACCGTTTACAACGTAAACAAGGTATTTAAAAAAAACTGGACGGGGGAGATAGAAGACTGTTGAAAGTTCAAGAACAGACATTAACAAACAGCGTTGCTACTATGTTTCCTAACAATTTAACTCTAAGGGATTCAAAAGTGTTTTTGATATCAAATGAAATTGAAAAATAACATACCAGTATATAATTTCCTACGAGAATTGAAATCTGATGATCCAGTATCAAACAACAACGTCCAAAATGTCTCAAGAAATATTCCAAAATGTCTCCGGCCGTCCATACCATCGATGTATTCATACACACGCAGCACTACAGCACTGCATTGCACTAACAGTGCATGGCAAAGGTCGAGGGGTTGTTGCCATATCATTGGGCTAATCATATTGAAGGGTTCACCTAGACTGTAACTCTCAGCCGCCCTCTTATGTCGCTATCTTGCAGGCTCCGATATTTGTACAGCTTTAGCGTCCGTACGGTAATATTGATGACTGGGGGATGTAGCCTAGGGTTCGCCATAATCATTGGGCTAATTGCGAGAGCCAAGGCAACACGGAACAAAGAGGCCGTGCCGTGGCCGTGGACTCAGTGACTCAGTATATTACTAAATCATATAATATAATACAAAATAGCATCCAAATAGCTTAGTATATTACTAAATGGCATCCAAATAGCTGAAATAACTTACTGTGTCCTCTTACCTTCATATTATAACAATATCAATTACATTTTACAACAAAATCGCTTCAGAAGATGATTAATGCAAGTTATTAATATTAGCAAATGCCGCGAATTTTAGGGGTTTGTGAAAAGGTTACGACTTAGAAACGTCGTTTCAAATGACGGGCTCGTCATCTCCCCCGTCAAAAATATACCAAACTATTGAATAATAAGAAATCCATTTTTAGATCTAACATTTTTCAGAAGTTAGACAAAATGGAAGATGAGGATCCTAAAGCGTTTTGGAAAGTTTATGATGAACTGTGTCCAATCAAAAAGTCTGTTCAAAACCCTATCTCACCAAAACAATGGTGGGAACACTTTATGACTTTAATGAACAGAAATATTCCACATGCCGATGTTAATTTTGATAAGTTCGTTAATGGCTTTGTTCAGGACTTGAATAGGTTTGATACAAATGATCTTGATCATTCCATTACAGTTTCCGAAGTAATAAACGCGGCACGCAGACTTAAAAAGGGCAAATCACCTGGTTTAGATGGTATCAGATCGGAAATGCTGAAGGATGGTATATCGGTTCTCGCTCAACCATTAACTAGTTTATTTAACTTATTTATAAAAAACGGTCATTTTCCTTCAGCTTGGAGGCTCAGTACTCTCACAGTTATCCACAAAAAAGGAGACAAAAATACTCCAAAAAATTATAGAGGTATTGCTGTATCAAGTATATTATGTAAATTATTTTGTCTTGTCCTATATGATCGCCTTAGTATGTTTGTGGATAAAAACAATATCATCCCTCCAAATCAAATAGGTTTTAGGAAAGGCTCCAGGACAAGTGACCACATTCTAGTCCTAAAATCTGTTATCGATAAGTATATTAATCGGGCGGGTAAAGCCCATTTGTATGTGTGTTTTATTGATTTCTCCGCAGCATTTGATACTATATGGCGTGACGCTCTTATATACAAATTAACTAAAATTGGTATCGGAGGTAAATTTCTTAAGGTGTTTGGAGCACATAAGAACCTATTGAAATTTTTTGCTAAGATTGCGTATAAATGAAGTTCCATCGATGTGCAACTCATTTCTAAAATAAAAAATAGGGGTCACCGACTTCGTTTTTCCACGAGAATGATTATAAAAAACACTTTTTTCGAGCAAATTAACATAGAGGTTTATGGGAAATACGGATTTTTGTACACGTTTTGCTTCATAGCAAAAAAACTAGATTGAAATGTTATGCCGGATTTTTTTTAAAAAGATGCGCAAGTATATGGCCTTTTCATTTCTTAAATAAAAAATGGGGGTCACCGACTTACTTTTTCCACAATTTAACGAAAAGTGTCCTTTTTTTAGTGTTCAAAAAAGTGTTGCCGTGGAATACCGCGTATGACGCGAAAGAAAAGGCGCTTCATTGCCTGCGTATTTATTTGTACGCGTGTTCAGACAAACGCCCACCCACCGCGCGCACCCACCCACCCACTACATACACACACACTCCCTATTAATTCATGACAATGATAATAGCGTAACCTTACCGGGGGCGCTTGGGTATCTCCCTCCCAAAAAATAATAAAGGTGATCCACCTTATTTTTTAGGTGTCAATCCGTCAGTGCTAATGAACGGGTATCCTAATAATAAGATGCAATGTTCCACGTCACGGTCATGTTCATCTGACCCATTTATAAGCTGCTGTGTAAAAGGGATGTGTATGATTGATTGTTATATAAGGGAGTGTTCAGAAATGTGGTGGGGGAGGGGAGGGGGAACTTGCATTTGATCAGTGTCTTACCCTCTACCCCCTTTACAAACCGGAAAAACCCCCCTCCCATATAGTGCAAGACTTTTATGCCCCACTCGGTTCAGATTTGTATCATAGGCGTAAATCCCGGAGTGAAGAAGGGGGTGGGTGAATCGTTGGATCATTAGGAACAAAGCCACTAGCAAATACTATTCAACAAGTGAACTTGATTGTTTACATTTAGCCCAAGATCACAACGTGGCGTATCCAGGGAGAGCATCATGTCATGCCCCCCCCCCCCCCCCCACCAAAGAGTAAAAAAGAAAAGAAAAAAGGAGGACGAGGAGAAGAAGGAGGAGGAGGGGGGCCCGGAGGGGGGGGGGGGGGGGGTAAGTACCAGAGTAAGGATCATAGGCGCAGGCGGCGCAGATGTGGTGATGGGAGGGGGTGAGGTGGGACATTCAAATTCTATTTGAACATTAGAACATGATTGTTTGCTCAAATCCAAAACTTCAAAGATTTTTTTCATTGTCTTCTTTTCTTTCTGTACTCCCTATACCGGTGACGTCGGAAGCAACAATATTTAGGGTGAGATGCTTTATAATGTTTCAACCTGTAGGCCTATACAAAAAATGTGCGCGATATACGCGCATAAATGTTCAGGTTATTTTAACTCAAAAATGGTCCAGAAAAAAGTTCCTGAAGCCATATATTGTTCAGCTTGAAAATAATGAAACATTGAAACTATTTCGCAAGTGCGCAGAAATTGGCAATTTTAAATGTTAACACTAAATGCCATGATGTTTGTTTGTTTGTTTGTTTGTTTAAACGGTTGGTCCATACGGACGACACGCTTGGGTTCTGAAGGGACCAGGCTCAAGCAAAATGCTCGGGCCACTCAAGCTGTTTAGCCACACCCCCCCCCCCCCCCCCCCCCCCCCCCCCTCCCCACACCCCACCAACCCGCCCACCCAAAGTATTTTTGAATATTCTCTAAGGATAGGCCTACATACGTTTGATCAACTGCACAAAAATGTTAAATCCTTTTTAGGTTTACCCAATAGAAATACGTCTATCTGTACGGGCGGAATCAATGACGTACCTTATAAAATAAAATACCATACAAACGCAAAGTTAAACCCATCTGGTCTTGCTCAAATGGGACTTTAGTGCGTACAAATACAATGATTAAAGATGTTCTGATCGCGGGGCCGATTTCCAACTTGATGTTTTCTATTTTGCATGAAAGGTCATCCTTAAAATTGTTGCATTTCAAAGTTTGAGTTGCCTAACTCCAATGGTTCTTATTTTAGAAGCGCAAGGTCACAGGAAATTTTCCCATTGAGTAGGGGAGAGCGGGGCTAGCCCGCACTCTAATTTTCAGGCTTGCTTAGCGGACTCATTTTACAAGTTAGAAAGCTATCCTATTTCCAAATGAAAGCTACGTTTCTTAGCTACATACACCCCCATATCAGCAATCTAGAACTTTTAGTAAGTGCAGGAGTAAGGAAAATAACCAACAGGGCGAACTAACCCCACACTACTCACGCCGGGGCAGGTTAGGCAAAGCCCTTACCTTTTGAATGACTATAAAAGTTAGTACCATCGCTGTGATGTCTTTAGATTAATGCAACATTTTTAATGACAAATAATTTAACTTCCATTATCATGATTATTCAAAAACAATTAGGCCTATTCAGATAACTCCTTATTTGAGATGTATCCGGAACTCCTTATTTGAGATGTATGCGGGTCTGAAGTTTTAATAGTTACTTTGCTATGACCGGTGCAAACAAATTACACCAGTCTGATACTTTTTCATCAGTCACGTGATGAGAAACACGTGGTGGGGACTCGCCCCGAGGGCGGACTAGCCCGCTCTCCTCTAGTGCATAAACTGGCGGGTGGTTAACATGCACATTTTGCAGTAATTCACCACATTTTAGCCTATAATTTCTAAATTTGACCGGGAAGGACAGCTCAAACTACCTGGCTAAAAGAGGTGAAGAAAAGGAAAGAAAGGAATGGAGGAGAGAAAAAGGGGGGGGGGGGGGGGGGGAATGGAAAAGGGGCCCATGTTTTTTTAAAAACCTGCAAATGAAATTCCAATTTATTTGGTTTTCAAAATTGAATGTATAATGAAAGGGCTTCATAGCAGTATAAATAGACAAATGGAATTTCGGCGCATGATTTAATGATATAAAATAATAATAATAGGCCTAATAATAACCTTAGTTAATCAAAATGAATGACCCTGGGATTTTCAAATGTCTCTAAATTATAAAGGTTTATGAAAGTTTATCTGTAATGTCATACCACATTGATTAGTTATAACTGTTTACTCCGCAAAGTGTGACAATATACTTTGCAAAACAAGACTAACCCGTGGTTTTTCCATATCATTTTCTCTATAATAATTGCCAGCCGAAGCCCTTCACGCAGGGGCGGACTGGCCACTGTGGCGTTGTGGCGATCGCCACATCAGCCGCTTGGTTTTTGGCCCCTCAGGGCCGGTTACTCACATTTTGTGACCGTGCGTAAATTGTGTGACTGTGCGAAATGTTGTAACCGTGCGAAATTTTGTGACCGTGCGAAAATTTGTGACTGTGCGAAAATTTGTGACTGTGCGAAATTTTGTGACCGTGCGAAATTTTGTGACCGTGCGAAATTTTGTGACCGTGCGAAATTTTGTGACCGTGCGAAATTTTGTGACCGTGCGAATTTACTACCGGGACGACATACTTCTGCCTGACATGGTCAAAAAGGGCCGCTTTAATAATTTTGCCACGGCCGCTTTCAGGTCCCAGTCCGCCCCTGCCTTCACGCTCTCTTCTCGAGAAGTATAATTGCAGATTCTGATAGGTCGGTAATAGGCTATAATTATCCAACATCTGCTGAGAGGAGGGTACTGCATTATTCTGTGCTGTGTGTGCTATCGTCCCGGCACTCGTCTCCTATATTGACTCTTTTATTACTTACTCCATGACGACAGAATAGTCCGAATTTTCAATGAGTTTCCGGCCGGTATCCTTCATTTTGAAGATTCCGCACAAATGTTTTAACGTTACACGCTTATACGCGAGCAATCTTGCGCGTGGTCAATTTGAAATATGCGCGCGTCTCACAGTTCACGCAATCGTGAATTTAACGCACGCGTAGTGAAAAGAATGTCGCTTTCAAGATTTCGACAACATTTCAGCTGAAAGACAGCGCGTATTGAGGCGCGTGCACCAAACCCCTTAAAACAATTCAAGACATGTACTCAT